>LR812531.1:53767335-53983046 GCA_903798195.1 Danio kyathit
GATAGATAGATAGATAGATAGATAGATAGATAGATAGATAGATAGATAGATAGATAGATAGATAGATAGATAGATAGATAGAACGATAGATAGAACGATAGAACGATAGATAGATAGATAGATAGATAGATAGATAGATAGATAGATAGATAGATAGATAGATAGATAGATAGATAGATAGATAGATGGATGGATGGATGGATGGATGGATGGATGGATGGATAGACAGACAGAACGATAGAACGAAAGATAGATAGATAGCTAGATAGATAGATAGATAGATAGATAGATAGATAGATAGATAGATGGATGGATGGATGGATGGATGGATGGATGGATGGATGGATGGATGGATGGATGGATAGATAGATAGATAGATAGATAGATAGATAGTGTCTGTAATCAGTTATACTGTATCTCTGGACTGAAGCACACAGCAGAGCATCTGTTGATTCTGCACTTTCACTCTTCTTCTGTCCTCCACTCATCCCTCATTCACTGCAGCAGATATTTCCTGTATCCTGTAATGACTGCAGGCTGTACTGTTTCTCATCTGCTGGCTCAGTCAGGATACAGTGAGTCTCGAGCACTGCTGTGGGCTGTAAAGCTCCTCAACTCAGGCTAATCCTATTTAATGACTGAACAAAGAATAGAATTTTTACATTCAGTGTTTCCCTTTTAAAATCTTAAATGGTACAACACTATAGTAAATCCATGTTAGTATGGATAAGACATCAGTATTATTATCTCCAATGGAACTCTCTTTCGTTATAGTTTTTTTGTTCTTTCATTCTGTATTTCTTTTGTTTGATTGTTCATTTATTCTTTTGTTCGCTCGTTTGTTCTTTCTGTCTTTCTTTTATTTGTTCTTTCTTTCTTTCTTTCTTTCTTTCTTTCTTTCTTTCTTTCTTTCTTTCTTTCTTTCTTTCTTTCTTTCTTTCTTTTTTTTCTTTTTTCTTTCTTTCTTGCCTTTCTATTTCTTTTTGTTTCCCTTTCTTTTTCTTTTTTCTTTTCTTTCTTTTTCTTTTTTCTTTCTTTCTTTTTCTTCTTTCTTTCTTTCTTTCTTATTTTCTTTCTTTCTTTCTTTCTTTCTTTCTTTCTTTCTTTCTTTCTTTGTCTTTCTTTCTTTCTTTCTTCTTCTTATTTTCTTTCTTTCTTTCTCTTCTTTCTTTATTTCTATTTTCTTTCTTTCTTTCTTTCTTATTTCTTTCTGTCTTTCTTGTCTTATTTCTTATTTCTCTTTCTTCTTTCTTCTTTCTTTTCTTTCTTATTTTCTTTCTTTCTTTCTTTCTCTTTCTTTCTTTCTTTCTTTCTTTCTTTCTCTTTCTTTATTTTTTCTTTCTTTCTTTCTTTCCTTTCTTTCTTTCTTTCTTTCTTTCTTTCTTCTTTCTTTCTTTCTTTTTCTTTCTTTCTTTCTTTCTTTCTTTCTTTCTTCTTATTTTCTTTCTTTCTTTCTTTCTTTCTTTCTTTCTTTCTTTCTTTCTTTCTTTCTTTCTTTTTTTACTTTGTTCGTTTTTTATTCTTTTGTTCATTTTGTTTGTTCTTTTGTTTTTCTTTCTTTCTTTCTTTCTTATTTTCTGTCTTTCTTTTTCTTTTTTTCTTTTAAATTAAAATAAAATGTACATAAATAAATGTGACGCGTGTCATAATTGAAAGATTTTGTTTTGGCTTTGATTGTTAAATATTCAGCTTATGTAATAGAAAACAAATGAAATGACAATAGGTTTCCATATTTATGACTTGTGTCATGTCATGATTATAAATGTTTCATGACAGTCTTAAGAACACCCCCTTCAAGCAAAGTGCTACTGATTACTACTACTATTACTGAGTACTCTATTTTTATTTGCTCCATCAGCATTTTAAAAAAGCTGATTAACTCAGCACTTTTGAACTATATGATGGCTTTATTGACGGCGTATTGAAAGCAGTAAGAGAGCAGTCTGATAAACACGCTGCTGTCTATTTTACAGACACATTTCTAAAGTGGCAGACACACAGACCTCTGGCGTTTTGGACGGATTGAGCGCATTTCTTCTGCACCGCTGGACATGAACAGTCAGGCCAGTTAAAGGTCACTAGATTTCATTCACAGCGTAAACAAGGACAGGATCCCTGTCAAACACTATCTATAGTGCGTTTGAGAAAGACTTCATAAACTCTAATCATTTTCCCCTGACTCGAAACAGTGGCTTATACTTGCAAAACAAGACATTGCTGTGCATTTAAAAAAAGGCAGACACAGTTGAAGGCTGAAACCAAGACTTCACGCTGAGCAAATACATAAACATTAGCTTTTACTTGCAAGAAAACTTCACTTCCAAATAACTTTCTACTCACATTTGCATTAAAAAAAAAAGTTTTCTGACAGGAGAGATGTCTCTGAAGGGTTTCTTTCCCTTTTCCCATTGAAAATCAATACAGCTTAAGGCATAATTCCTGCATTCACAATCACTGTTTGTTCACAGACATGCTATAAGATTAACATGCGTCACACACTTGTGTAAACAGTTTTTCTGTCATTAAAATAGATCATTCATTCATTCATTTTCCTTCACCTTAGTCCTTTTAGTCATCAGGTGCTGCCACAGCGGACTGAACTGCCAACTTATCCAGCATATGTTTTACAAAGCGGATGCCCTTCCAGCTGCAACCCAGTACTGGGAAACACCCATACACTCACATTCTCACACATACACTACGGCCAATTTAATTGATTCAATTCACCTATAGGGCATGTGTTTGTACTGTGGGGGAAACTAGAGCACCCGGAGGAAACCCACGCCAACACTGGGAGAACATACAAACTCCACACAGAAATGCCAACTGACCCAGTCGGGACTCAAACCAGCAACCTTCTTGCTGTGAGGCAACAGTGCTAACCACTGAGCCACCGTGTCGCCATAAAAATAGATACAATAAACTCACTGGTAACACTTTACTTGAAAGGGTGTTCATAAGACTGCCATTGAACCTTTATAATCATGTATCATGTATGTGTCATATCATGATTATAAAGGTTTACTGACAGTCTTATGAATGTGAATGAGATTTTATGCATGGTTATAACAACATTTGCTCAGTTATGACATTTAAAATGCAAAAGATGACTTTTTATTATGACAACTTGACATGAAGAAATAAGTCACAACCTGTTTTTGTCTTTGTAATGACAACTTGACATTACCAAGACAACAAATGTGTCATAAACCTGTTATAAACATGATTGTCATGAAGCCATTATATATATACAGTTGAAGTCAGAATTGTTAGCCCCGCTTTGAATACCCGCACACCTCTCAAAAAATGTAACTATAAGTCACAATGACACATACTGTAGCACAAGCTTTGTGATTTGGTCGGTTTGGTAGCGGTTACAAGGCATTTTAGGCAATGTGTGTTTTAATTTCAGTTGTTCAGCACTGATGTTCAATAAATGATCATAGATAGTAGATAGTGTGTGTTTCTATTATTATTTTAAATTCAAGTAATGCACCCTACATTTAAAAATCTCTCACTTGTAATATGTGAGCATATTTACTGTACAAAACCTGTCAGTGAACTATGAGGGCAAAAACATAAAATAAATAAATAAAATAATCATTCATTAATCTCCCAGCCCTATTGAAAAAGTGATTTGATTTGATATATATATATATATATATATATATATATATATATATATATATATATATATATATATATATATATATATATATATACAGTGTTTCCTCTAGGATTTTTTACAGCTGTGGCGGCAGGACTTTTTTTACACAGATCTGCCAACTATTTCAAAGACAAATATTACACGCAGTATTACAAGTCGAGATAGCATTGATGTAATACGAGCATGCGAATCTCTTTGCTTGCGCGCCGATTTCCTCTGTTCGTGCACAGAACTTCTTGCACGCACTCAAATTTACACGTTTAAGTGCAGATCTTCTTGTGCGCTCTCCAGTAAGCGCTGCTGAAGCGTGATTTAGTGCGTTTTTGTGCATTTTCCGACATCAACGCGTCCTGAAGTAAAGTGAAACGGCTATAAACTCCAGCAAGATAAAGTCATTGTATGTAGAGCCATTGACCTTTATCAATAAAGTATACTTAAGGAAACTGTGTTCATCTTAACTGAAAGATATGCGGTGTTTGCTGGACTCACGCACCTGTCAGTCAGTCTGTCATAGAGTCAGTCAGCATGTCACCTTAAAGGGTTGAACAAATAGCGCACAGCACTACTACGGTTACAGAAAAGTTTGCACTGTTTACCTCTAATATGTTTTGGTGCGATTATAATCGGCTATAAAAAAACACGACTAAATGTTTTAAATGAGAAGTTGTAATGTAGCCGTGGCGGGATGAATTTTGGCGTGGCAGCCCGCCATGGATGAATGAATGTAGCGAAAATCTTGTATATATATATATATATATATATACAGTTAAAGTCAGAATATTAGTCCCCTTTGAATTTTTTTTTTTTTTATATTTCCCAAATGATGTTTAACAGAGCAAGGAAATTTTCACAGTATGTCTGATAATATTTTTTCTTCTGGAGAAAGTCTTTTTTGTTTATTTCGGCTAGAATAAAAGCAGTTTTAATTTTTTTAAAACCCATTTTAAGGTCAAAATTATTAGCCCCTTTAGACAATATTTGTTTTCGACAGTCTACAGAACAAACCATCGATATATAATAACTTGCCTAAGTACCCTAACCTGACTAGTTCACCTAGTTAACCTAGTTAAACCCTTAAATGTCACTTTAAGCTGTACTGAAGTGTCTTGAAAAATATCTAGTAAAATATTATTTACTGTCATCATGACGAAGATTCAATAAATCAGTTATTAGAGATGAGTTATTAAAACTATTATGTTTACAAATGTGTTGAAAAAATCTTCTCTGTTAAACATAAATTGGAGAAAAAATAAACAGGGGGGCTAATAATTCTGACTGTGTCATGAATTTTATAACAGCATCATTAATATTTATTTTTGACCTCAACTACAGTGGAACAAGCTGAATTTGTCATTAAATGTCAATAAATATTAATGACGCTGTTAAAAATTATTTGACAGAGTAATAACATCTTTAATGAGACATTTTAATGACAAATACAATTTGTTCCACTGAAAATATGATCAGAGAAATATTCATGACACAATTATAATGTCTCATGATAGTCATGTTTATAACAGGTCTATGACAAGTTATGTTGTCTAGGTAACATCAAGTTGTTATGACAAATATGAAGATGTGATGTTGTGATGTATTTGTTTATATCAAGTTGTCATAAATTGTCATTTAAAATGACATAAATAACCAAATGACGCTTAATAACATATTATAAAATGCATAAGCATGTTTAAAATATCATTCACATTCATGACATTCCTGATTTATAGTCTTATGAACACCCCATTCAAGTAAAGTGTTATTAAATCACTCAGCTGTAACTAGCATTTACTGCATTAGATTTTTGTAAACAAAGTCATTTATGATCAGCAAGGTCTATAAAAAATATGATACATAATTGTGAAATATTATTGCAGTATAGTTTTCTAATAAAGGGCACCTAGTTTACCCCTTTTTAAAGATGTAATATTAATATTATGGTTCTTCTGAGTGTGCCAGTTTAGGTTGAGATCAAAACACAATTCAGATTTTTTTATTATGATGTGTTAAAAAGTGTCATTTTGGGGGCGTGTACACAGCTCGTTGTTTTAGGGGCGTGTTGCTTCACATGAAAATTAGTTCGACTTCCCGCCCAACTTAACAAGGGGGCGGAGCCAAGAGCTCCCCTGCTTTGTGTATGGCAACAGACAGGCAGACAGAGAGAAGCAACATGAGTGAGTGGACCAGCATTTAGCCGTACATGTACGACTCGGACACAGACCAAGCAGAGACTACAAAATCATTTGTCTTTGTATAGTTTTACAGCCAACTGTGTGCTAGTTTAAAGCTCCGAGCTTGTACACCGAGACTAATAACCACGCACACTGAATTAACTTTGACTGAGGCTATAACTAAAGGGCGTCACACACCGGATGCGCCGCTCAGAGCCGCGACACGGCACACCAGACGTGCACATTCGCGTGTTATTTAAAATGAAACTATTCAGATAAAGCGGCAGAAATATAAACAGTGTCCTTAGTCGTGGCTGGGCGATACGGACACCCGCCGACTTGCGGCGCCGGTGTGTGTACCCTGATAAAAAACTATGTTTAGAATTTTAAAATGCATGGCGCTGCGCGTCGCCGAGTGGCGCTTCTGGTGTGCAACCTGCTTAAGGCAAGTTCGTTATTTCCAATGGAGGGACGCGCACGTGAGGCAACATGCTCGCACTTACCAGCTGCACCTAGTTAAGTTTAAGGAAGACGCAATGAAAAGTACACATGTTTGCAAACCCACCTAAAGTTACAAACAATGGCACCGATGAGAGTGATCATGTGGTGAATGTTGATCTTGTGTTGATCCCAATGAGCCTTATATCTAAAAATAAAGCAAGGGTGTTTCTTTGGTGACGTCGCTTTGACTCACACTCTGAAAATGGCGGATGTGAAACAACAAAATGAGGATATGATGCGCACCTGTCAATCAATATTGGTGGGCGGGGGGAACGCACTCCTACGTCAAGTTGCGGTCGGTCTCAAAACCTCTCCAATTGGTCTACTGTTTTTATGTTGTTAAATTGAAAAAAAAAAGGACTGGGTGTGTTTATATCACCCCAATATGATGGTCTATACCAGGGGTGTACAAACTCGGTCCTGGAGGGCTGGTGTCCTGCATAGTTTAGCTCCAACTTCCTTCAACACACCTGCCTGGAGCTTTCTTGTATACCTAGAATGAGCTCGATTAGCTGGTTCAGGTGTGTCCAATTGTGGTTGGAACTAAAATATCCTGGACACCGGCCCTCCAGGACCGAGTTTGGGCAGCCCTGGTCTATACACTATATCTACACACGTCTGTCCAAACAGCCTGAAAAGTAGATTTTCACCATAGGTGCCCTTTAAAACATGTACCACTCATGTGATTTAAAGCTGAATTTTGAGCATCAATACTCAAGTCTTAGTATTAATAAAAGCAAATAGATTAAAACTAAATCTTTTAATTTAGACAAATTACATTTTTTACATTTTTATATTGCATATATTTTGCATTATCTTTTTAAACGACAAAAAAAGGAAATGTTTTACCTTTAGAAGTCGACACATCCAACATTTGTTGGAGTTTTAGTCACAGCACATAAAAACATTTGTTATTCTGACCAATTGTATTGTTTTGTTAGAATAAATGCTTTAAATTACAATATTTGTATTTTATATTTGGAAAAAAGTTATATAGCGTGATATAAATAATAATATTTTACGCAAACTCATACTTGTTTCCTTAGTTGTATATATTTTGAATGTTTTTTTGTTTGTTTGTTTCTTTCTTTCTTTATGGCAGTTATTTAGCTGTTTTTCCACCACAGGCTCATTGGGAAAATGTGCCCAGGGATACATTTTTGAGAACCAAGAAACATGTTCCTGGGGTACATATGGCTGCACTTTGTGTATAAAATGAATGCTACAGGGTGGTTTTTCTGGCATAACTGGTCTACTCGGTAGCTCCCGGAGCATACTGGAAATTGAGCACAGTGATGGATGGTTTCAGAAACCAGGTAAAACTAGTGTAAAATTGTGGTAGAATCATGCAGCTACCAGCTTCTGATTTGTTTCAGGCAAATTTCAAATTTCATTTGTTTTTGCATTTTCAAGCAAAAAATTGCAACATCCTTGGAAGTGAAGTCATCCAATACTTGTTGGAATAGATTAGAATTTTTAGTTGCAGCACATAAACCATTTATTATTCTGACCAATTGTATTTTTTTTTTTTTTAGAATAAACGCTTTAAATAACAATATTTGTATTTTAGATTTGGAAAAAGGTTATCAGACCTTTTTAGCATAATAGAAAAATGAATATTTTACTCAAACTCATACTTTTTTCCATAGTCATTTTTTCTTTCTTTCTTTATTTAGCTGTTTTAACTCCACAGGCTTATTGGGAAAATGTGCCCAGGGATACATTTTTGAGAATTGAGAAATATGTTTTCGGGTACATACTGTATGGCTGCATTTGGTGTGTAAAATAAACACTACAGGGCGGTATTTCAGTACAGAGATGGCTTTTCTGGCAAGACTGGTTTGCTTGGTAACTCCTGAAGCGTAATGGAAATTGAGTCCAGTGAAGGACGGTTCTAGAAACCAGGTAAAACCATGTAGCTACTATGTTTTCTGATTTGTTTATATATATTTTTAGACAAAAAAATAGCAATATTTTACCCTCTGAAGTGAAGTCATCCAATATTTGTTGGAATAAATTAAAATTTTTAGTTGCAGCACATAAACTATTTATTATTCTGACCAATTGTATTTTTTTTTTTTAGAATAAACACTTTAAATAACAATATTTGTATTTTAGATTTGGAAAAAGGTTATCAGACCTTCATATTAATATTTTACCCATACTTTTTTTTTCATTTTTTGTTCTTTATGGCAGTTATTTAGCTGTTTTCCCACCACAGGCTCATTGGGAAAATGTGCCCAGGGATACATTCTGGAGAGCCGAGAAATAGGTTCCTGGGGTACATATGGCTGCATTTTGTGTATAAAACGAATGCTACAGGGTGGTATTTCAGTACAAGGATGGCTTTTCGGGCATGACTGGTCTACTCGGTAGCTTCCGGAGCGCATCAGAAATTTAGTCCAGTGATTCATGGTTCCAGAAACTGTGAAATTGTGGTAGAATTATGCTGCCGTAATTCCTTTTCTCTTCTAGTTTGTTTTTGAAAACACTATCAGTTGGGTTTGGTGAAGGGAGTGTGTGCCCTCATCAAGCTGATATATTATGTGCGTTAATGATATTATGCACTTTAATTCAAAAATGACGTTAAAAGTTGCAGAAATGAACACAGCGCCCTCTTGGGGATTTACGGGAAATGGCACGTACGAAAAAACATGCCCCAGTAACATATTTGAGCTTGTCATAAATGTACACAGCACCCTCTAGTGGATTTATGAAAACAAAAACGGCTCTCAAACATTTTCCCCTTACATTGTTGTAAAGTAAATACACATTTGTACTTTTGTACAATCTTATCTTAGTCAAATTAAATCATGTAAAATCTTAAATTCGCCAGTCTCCACAGATGAGATGTTGTATATGTTCTTTTCCAGTTACAGATCAACTGCAAATGAATTCGCCAAGCTCATTTCTGACTCTCATTTAGTTCCCGATGAGTCTTTTCTGACTTCCAATGACTGAATAGTTACCGAAAACTCCACTGTGTGAGCACAAACCACACACACATTCTTCACCTGAAGACACACATGTACCACCCAGCGTGAGAACATTCTTCTGGACTTCTCAGTTTTTCTCCTCCTCTATCGTTCTCATGGTCCAGGCGTCTCCAGCTGTTTCTAATACTCCTCTCAGTCATGCTGGATGCTTTGGAGCTATATGATTACAGCTGCGGGAGTGTGTGTGTGTGTGTGTGTGTGTGTGTGTGTGTGTGGTGTGTGTGTGTGTGTGTGTGTGTGTATGTGTGTGTGTGTGTGTTTTAACCATATGTTCCCATCTGGCTCTTACCCACGGGAAGTGGAGCCGCTCTTAAAGATGTTGGCTCAGGTCTGGTGTTTCACTGCGTTCATTCCTGCGTCCAGGCGCAGTAAAGCGTTTGATTGACGGAGGAAGCAGGAAACTGTTTTTCTTTCTTCCTTCGGGTTTTCCATATAGAGATGCTGATTCAGTGGTTTGTTAAGGCGAGACACTACAGACAGTTGTTTTTTTTCTTCATGAGATTTTTGGGATCCATGGCTTGTCATGGTGCTTTTTTCTTCAGTCAGTTGTAAAGAAAACACCCAAAATAGATTTTTGAAGGCCCTGTGACATCAAAATAAACATGTTTAGATGTTAGTATCAGTCTGTTAAGTCTGTTGATAAGCTAGTGTGCTCCACAATTTGCATTTAGAAGATATAAACATCAAAAGCTTTTAGATTGTCACTTCCGCCTAAATGAATCAATGCTTTATGTTTGGCATCACCTAGGGCTGGACAATAATTCGATATCAATATATATCGCGATAGATTTTTTTTCAATAACGGTGATATAATTTTTAAACCCATTTCCTGTGTTTCTATATAAATTTGCATATATATATATATATATATATATATATATATATATATATATATATATATATATATATATATATATATATATATATATATATATACACACCGCGTTCCAAATTATTATGCAAATTGAATGTATGTGATATAAACACTAATTTTTTTGGTTTTTCAATTAAACTCATTGATGGTATTGTGTCTTAGGGCTCTTTGGATCACTCAAATGAATCTCAAGACACCTGTGATAACGAGTTTGCTAGATGAGCCCAATTAAAGGAAAAGTACTTAAAAAGGGCGTTCCACATTATTAAGCAGGCCACATGTTTTAAGCAATATGGGAAAGAAAATGGATCTTTCTGCTGGCGAAAAGCATCAAATAGTGCAATGCCTTGGACAAGGTATGAAAACATTGAATATTTCACGAAAACTTAAGCGTGATCATCGTACTGTGAAGACATTTGTGGCTGATTGTGAGCACAGACGGGTTCGTGCAGACAAAGGCAGAATGAGGAAGGTTTCTGCCAGACAAATTTATCGGATTACGAGAGCAGCTGCTAAAATGCCATTACAAAGCAGCAAACAGGTATTTGAAGCTGCTGGTGCCTCTGGGGTCCCACGAACCTCAAGGTGTAGGATCCTCCAGAGGCTTGCGGCTGTGCGTGAACCTACTATTCGGCCACCTCTAGCCAATGCTCACAAGCAGAAAAGGTTGCAGTGGGCCCAGAAATACATGAAGACTAATTTTCAAACAGTCTTGTTTACTGATGAGTGTCGTGCAACCCTGGATGGTCCAGATGGATGGAGTAGTGGATGGTTAGTGGATGGCCACCATGTCCCAACAAGGCTGCGACATCAACAAGGAGGTGGCGGAGTCATGTTTTGGGCTGGAATCATGGGGAGAGAGCTGGTAGGCCCCTTTAGGGTCCCTGAAGGTGTGAAAATGACCTCTGCAAAGTATGTAGAGTTTCTGACAGACCACTTTCTTCCATGGTACAAAAAGAAGAACCGTGCCTTCCGTAGCAAAATCATCTTCATGCATGACAATGCACCTTCTCATGCTGCAAAGAATACCTCTGTGTCATTGGCTGCTATGGGCATAAAAGATGAGAAACTCATGGTGTGGCCACCATCCTCCCCTGACCTCAACCCTATTGAGAACCTTTGGAGCATCCTCAAACAAAAGATCTATGAGGGTGGGAGGCAGTTACATCAAAACAGCAGCTCTGGGAGGCTATTCTGCCATCCTGCAAACAGATTCAAGCGGAAACTCTCCAAAAACTCACAAGTTCAATGGATGCAAGAATTGTGAAGGTGATATCAAAGAAGGGGTCCTATGTTAAGATGTAACTTGCCTTGTTAGGATGTTTTCCATTGAAATAGCTTTTGACTTCAGTAAATATGACCACCTAATGCTGCAAATTCAGCAAATGCCTGTTTTCAGTTCTTTACAACCTATAAAATGTTTTAACTCTGTTGTGCATAATAATTTGGAACAGTCAATTTTCAGTTTTTTATTTTTAAAATAAATGCTGTTATCATAAAGAGGTTTGTTCAATAAAATTTGAATTATACCCTAATGGTTGATTACTTGAAAATTATACTGACTGTCATTTGCATTGACTAATTATGAAAACCAGAGAAAGATATCATTTGCATAATAATTTGGAACGCGGTATATATATATATATATAAATATATATATTATTATTTATATAAGATCATATACATGTATCACTTGTCACTGAATGACGTTCAGTGCTCTGCCGTCAGAAAGAGCTTGATGTCACTTGCATGATGACGAACAACACAGACACGCTGCAAGCGCTCAGCACAGCAGTTGTGACCGTCGCAGAAAGTTTTAGCTACAAAATGAGTGCCCTGAATACAGATGCGAATGAACAAGCTTCCACAAGTAAGAATGCAGACGAAATAGTTGATAGGAAAGGAAAGACTAATGCAGTGGTGTGGAAGTAGTTTGGCTTTTTAAGTTTCGATAAACTTCGTTTCGGTGCTCTGCAAAGTGTGCCGGAGAGTGTTGCTGACTAGCGGCGGCAACACATCAAATCTGTTTCACCATTTGAAGCAGTTCCACCCGATAAAACATACTGAGAGTCAGAAGATGAGGCAACATAAAAGTTTTAAGCCAACCTGTGGCCTCACCATCACCACCATCCATTTGGATTTGGGGATCCTCTGCCATTCCTTCCTGCAGATCCTCTCCAGTTCTGTTAGGTTGGAAGGTAAACATTGGTGAACAGCCATTTTTAGAGATACTCAATTGGGTTTAAGTCAGGGCTTTGGCTGGGCCATTCGAGAACAGTCACAGAGTTGTTGTGAAGCCACTCCTTCGTTATTTCAACTGTGGAAAAAATGAACTTAAAGGATTTTAGCAAATGGCTCCAATATAATAAAGAGTGAAAAATTTAAGGGGGTCCAGGGCTTAATTTGTGCTCGGATTTTACAGATCTCCCTTCTCACACGCACCTCTGCCTCGCTCTTCACTTTCCATCTTCAGTTGTCCGTGACCCCCCCCCCCTGGTATTCACTTTCGTTCATGACCCCCCCCCCCCCCCCCCTTTTCCCTTTTGGCCGCAACAACAATAACCACTCCCACCTTACAACCACCACCCTCCCGCCCTTCACTTTCGTTCGTGACACCTCTCCCTCCTCTGGTAACATGCTGAATCCATTACTCCAATCTTTTCTGGGAAGGGGGTCTGAATACTTTCTGTACTCACTATATATTTAATTAAACAATTTCTGATTTGCATATTTAAACATAAAATTTTAGTAAACTTTTAATAAAAAAAAAAAAATAAATGTGCACAACTCTAAATGCAATCAATCAACTGTGAAACTATTAGTTCAATTTGTTACCCAGTAGTCTCGTGCCCTAAGAATGGATTTGGCTTAATGCCACTGAGTCTAGAAAAGATACGTGTTCATTTCTCCCAATTGTGTCTTGTCATCTGGAAGATCATTTTGCTCATCTGTCTGTGGAAGATTCCCTGTCGAATGTTAGAAAGGCATGCAGCAGATGTTTTTGCGATGTTCATGCAACATACAGACTGTCAGCACAGAGCGTGTTTGAACATCGCTAACATCCATTCTTGCGTTGGTCTGATGGTAAGAGATCTCAGTCCTCGAGGGGCTGATAGAGTTTCCTTGTGTCTGAGCCATTAAAGCAGATGGGATTGTATTGGGAAGTTGCAGAGTACTGACCTTAAAGAGATAGTTCACTCAAAAATGAAAATTCTGTCATCTTATACTCACCCTTTAATTGCTTCAAACCTTTATGCTTTTCTTTCTACTGATGAACACAAAAGAAGATATTTTGAAGAAAGTTGGAAGCCTGTAACCATTGACTTCCAGTGTTTTTTCCTATTATCGAAGTCCAATCCAGGCTCATAGTGAAAACGTACTGCAATATATATTTCTGGAGAGCACCAAATACGTCCCAGAAGCTATGTTTATTTGCAGTTTTTGTTTTCGCGAATCCACCAGAGGCCGCTGTGTATGCTTTTTTAGATCACAAATTTCTCTCGCGAGCACCATACGCGCCTGCTCTTCTTGCGAAAATCCACCAGAGGCGGCTGTTGACCGAGTTTCTGACAGATCAACTGACCCACCCTCCTCCTTCCCTAGACCCAACCCGTAGTGTTTTCAAAAGCACCGATTGAAGAGCAATAGAGCTCATAAGGTTTGGAACCACGTGTTGATAACTAGTGAGTACATTTTCATTTTCATCCCTCTCTAACTAACTTAGTTTCTCTTCGTTTTGCTCTTGGCAGTAGTTGACCTGAAAGAGAAAATTGTTGCAGACTGTTCATCAGTAACTGATTATATGTAATCTGGATTACACAGTGAGATTCCATTAAAAATATATATAATTTATTACGTTTTAAAATACTCTTAGTCAGGCTGCAGGTAGATGTTTATTGATTACACATACTGTATATTTAATGTTCTCAGTGTGACAATAAATTTTTAATTTTACTCCAATCATCACAAATACTGCAGAAGACCTATTGGAATACACATGGAACCAAGTTTCTCACAGAAATCAGTCAAGTTTGGTAAAGGAAAAATCATGGTTTGGGTTTACATTCAGTATGGGGGCATGTGAGAGATCTGCAGAGTGGATGGCAACATCAACAGCCTGAGGTATCAAGACATTTGTGCTGCCCATTACATTACAAACCACAGGAGAGGGCAAATTCTTCAGCAGGATAGCGCTCCTTCTCATACTTCAGGCTCCACATCAAAGTTCCCGAAAGCAAAGAAGGTCAAGATGCTCCAGGATTGGCCAGCCCAGTCACCAGACATAAAAATTATTGAGCATGTCTAGGGTAAGATGAAGAAGGAGGCATTAAAGATGAATCCAAAGAATCTTGATGAACTCTGGGAGTCCTGCAAGAACACTTTCTTTGCCATTCCAGATGACTTTATTAATAAGTGATTTGAGCCATTGCAGAGATGTATGGATGCAGTCCTCCAAGCTCATGGGAGTCAAACACAATATTCATTCTGTTTCCACTGCAGCATGACTTTATATTCTATACTGTACATTATTTCTGTTAAGTGACAAGACTTTTGTCTAAGCAAAGTCAGACTTTACTGTCCTAATTAAATCATTAAAAATCAAGGCATGATCTTTTTTTATTTTGGTAAAATAAGCGTAATCTAGAGGCCTTTGTTTTTCATATAAGCCACTTCTGATACCAAATGATCAACTAGAAGTCAAGATATTATTTGCTATTCTTAAACTTGGATAGGTAGTGTATATGCATGATTAAACTGCAAAAAATACTTCATTTTTGTTATAAATTTAGTTTTGATTCCTAAGTCAAGAACCATTTTCTAGACCAGTGGTAACGGCTCTCGAATCACATGTGGCCCTTTGATCAAAAATACATGGCTCTCCAGCTGTCTTCCTTCAATAATATTTTAGTGTTCAAAAAAATTATAAACGTCACTAGAAATCAGTTTCCTATCGAAAATACAATTACAATTCCCTCTTTATTGTATTTTTTTACAGCAAAATAAATAAGTCTGAAAAATGAATAATAACTCTGTTAACAATAAAAGGACGTTCTTTCTTCATTCATGGACTTGCTCAACACGTGATGCTTCATATTTGTTTATTTTTTGAGTTGTGTATGGACATAAATTAAGGTTTTGTTAAAACCTGTATTATTTATAGTAGTAATACAGCAGCAAATGCATTTTTAAAGAGGTATTTTGAGATAAATATACATCCAAACGGCTCTTTAAAAAAGGTATTTGCAAAAAAAAAAATCAGAAATGGTTCTTTGTTGAAAAAAGGTTCCCGACCCCTGTTCTAGACAAACAAAACATTTTGTCTTGTTCTAAGAAAAAACATATTCAAATAAAGTGAGAAAGAATCTGCTAACGGTGTAAGCAAAATGTATATGTCAAAAGGAAAAAAAGATTATTTGGCTCACCCAATTGGCAGATTATTTAGATTGTTTTAAGGAAAAACTCACTTAATTTTGACATACGATTTCTTTAAAAAAAAACGACAATATTTTTGTTCTGTCTAGAAAATGCTCCTTGATTTAAGAATTCTAGATATTTGGACTAGAAACAAGACAAAAAAATCTAAGTAAGAAAAAACATTTTAAATTATGATCATTTTGATTAAGCTTACTTTTGAAAGTCTGATTTCATTTGCAAATAAAATGAAATGTTTAAGTGTCAGATTAACACGACATGCAGCGTGATTCACTCCTCCTAGAGTCATTACTGATTTCACCATCACATCATTTAACTGTGTATAGCTCTGAACAACCTCAGTTTTGTTATCTGCATGAATCAGACACTCAAAACTCAAGCAAACGCGCAGCGCTCAGACAGAAAGACTGCGGAGAATGTGCTGCCGTCAGATTTCAAGAGCCCTGTAAACATGTTTGTGGCGCTGTTTGCATTTTAAAGTCTGCCAAATGGGGTCACGAGTGAAGAAGTGGCATATTTTTCTCTGAGTGATTCACACGTGGAACATTCTGCACAAGTGTGGGGGGGAACATGGTTTGAATATTTTGAAATGAATCATTTGAAGAGGAATGAATCGAGATCTCGAGGGGGTTTTGTGGTGGGAGCTCATGTTCCCCTTAGATCTAAGAATGGCATTTGAGTATGGTTTCCACCCGCTCTGTGCTGTGGTTTAAGGGTACAGTCCTTCCCACTGTATCTTGGTCTTTGAAAGATGAGAGATAAATGAAACTTTAAGTTCTCGTGGAGATATTTTTTCACACTCAAATGAATACATTTTATGACCTTTTCTTTTGTCTTTATGAAGTTTGTTTGAGGCCAGGCAGATGCCACTGCTGATTTGCTGAACGTAAAAAAGAAGACATTTTGTTACACATCAAATACACAGCTAAATTTACCAAAAGCAGAATGAAAAAGCATAACTTGTTTTAGTTTTTGTTTTACTGTAGTGAAACTTGTAGATAACCATTGGCGAAATGTGGAATATTCAAAAACCAAACTGTATATCACAATAATTATATGATATTATAACATAATATCAAACATTAACCATGAATTATTTAGATATCAAAATGGATAAGACTATAACAAATTATTCGCATACAGTGCATCCGGAAAGTATTTATATCGCTTCACTTTTCCACATTTTTTTTTTAATGTTACAACCTTATTCCAAAATGGATTACATTCATTTATTTTCTCAACATTCTACACACAATACCCCATAATGACAATGTGAAAAAAAGAGTTTTTTAAATTGTTGCAAATTTTTGTAATTTAAAAAAAATTATGTTTGAATGAAAAATACAACCATAAATTAGTAAACGTCTGAGTATATATTTTATCAAACTTTGCAATATCATTCATTTTCTTTTCCACTTAGTCCCTTTATTAATCTGGGGTCGCCACAGCGAAATTAATATGTTTTACGCAGTGGATTCCCTTTCAGCTGCAACCCATCACTGGGAAACATTCATGCACACTTATTCACACACATACACTACAGACAATTTACTGTTCACAATGATAAGCTTGTTATAAAGTGCATTTAGTTATCGTGCTCTGCAAATCTATAAAAAAAAGCTGTTATTTATTTGTTTCAGATGGTTGTTTTCAAGAGTTCACACTTAGATGATGATTAAAAACAAGGCGTGTTTGGCATGCTGTCCCGGGAGAGAGCAATCAGAAGATTCTTGAGCCCGGGGCTTCCTCCCGTTTCATCAGGAGAGAGATGAGTCTGAGCTCAGGTAGGTCTCGAGAGCTCCCCTGATTTCATTCATTCGGCCTATTCCTTGATTATAGGAGTTGCCATGGTGGAATGGTTCGCCAACTGTACCAGCATGTTTGTGTGGTGAATGCCTAGTACTGAAACTCTCAAATACTTTGCCAGTTTGGTTTATTCAAATCACTTATAACGCATGTGTTGGACTCTAGGAGGAAACCGGAGCACCTGGAGGAAACCCACGCCAACATGGGGAGAACGTAAACTCCACACAGAAATGCCAACTGGCCTAGCCGGGACTCGAACTAGCGAGCTTCTTGCTGTAAGGCAACAGCGCCCTGCCGCCCTATCCTGGATTAATCTAGGAAAGAGGGGGAGGAGTAGGGGTGGATGGCAGGATTCTTCAAAACGAAGATGACTAAGGTAAGAAAATCTGGCTATTTATTGTGTTTGGATTCGTCTGATTCGTCCGATCATGTTATAGCTAATGTGGGACCAGCTGTGGTCAATCATAAGCATGTGATCCTCTCGAAATTAGTTAACTTCAGTTAATTAATTTAAATAAATTAACATTTGAATGTTAACTCAAGCTTTTAACACTGTCAACCCAAGCTATTATCAAATGTTTATTTGTAAGAGACAAACTACAGTAAACTACTACAGTAAATCAGGTGTTGGTGCCACCATCTGTACAACTTAACAGTGGGTATTGTAGTCTATCAGGCAGCGTTGCCAGGTCATGATTTTCTACACATTTAGACTTATTTGAAAATACAGCAGGAGGAAAAAAATATTGTTTTTTCAATGTTTATTAATTTATTTTGTTTACAAAAAAACTAAAACCATGGCAGAATATTGAACAATTTTGTAATGAACATTGATCTTGGAATATATACCTGGCAACCCAAAGGCCACTGCAAGTGAGCGAATTAAGTTACGCCCACATCTGAGGAAGAAGTGTTATTTGTTATGAAAGTCAGTCAGTGTTTTAACACACACTCTACTTCTATCAGAAAAGATATGGTGAACTTTTTCCCCATGTGGTAATCAAGCAATTAACTCTGATTGAACAGTAAAAATAAACAAGGGTACTTATCATTCCTTTTGGGCGTGTTTGGAGTTATCATTGGGCTGGACTTGAATCTGGCAACCCTGCTCTCAATCTCAATCGTCTACATATCAAATCAGCAACCTTTCTTTTTTTCTTGGTTGAAAACGCTGAAGCATAAGCAACCATCAGCACTTGTGCTTTCATCTTCCAGCTGGCGAAACAGCCAAGAGGAAATGAGAAAAGTTTTTTTTGTGAACTTCCTGAAGACCTTTGTTTTGACCTTTAAATAGTGTTCAGACTTCCACCAGACCTTGTGATGTGAAATAAAACTTCCTCTTGTGGTCTGCTTAAGATATTCTGCTGTTGTTGATGGTGACTTTATTATTAACCTGAGCTGCCACATCTGTTTAATATGTTGATTCGCTGCTTAATAAATTTTGCCACACGTTATTTTAATTTACTGCTGTATTCGCATGTAATTAGTGCTGCTGACTGAGCCCATGTCATTTTGTCCTTAAAGTATTTTTTTTAATATTAAAATGTTTTATTTTTAAAAAAAAAAAAACCTACCTAAATGTTTGAGGTTAGTAAGATTTGAATTTTTTTGCAAAAAGTTACCAAGGCATCATGTTCAGAAAAAATACAGTATGTCTCCCAGATAGCATATGAAAGTGGGCCACTTTAGGCAGCTATGTGGCACTGGTTGTATTCCTTTGACCCAGACAAAATGAATGTGAGCCTGAAGGGGCCCACCTGTACAATGTCAAACGGGGGCCAAAGAGTTACAGTAAATTCATATATGGGCCATTTAAGTCAAAGATTTTGCACTTATAGCAAAATGTAATCTGAATGTGAGCCTAATGTGGCCCATGTGGAAAATGATACATTTGGCCCAAATCATGGAGCACAAATGTGGGCCACAGTTGGCAAAAATGTGGCATAGTCATTTAAGGGTAATCTGGGTCCAAACCTAAAGTGGCTCACACGTGTCAGTGCAATGTAGCCCAGTTATCTTAAGACATATGTGGGCCACTTTTGGCAAATATTTAGCACAGGAAACTCTGGCTAATGCGGCTGTGAGCCTAATGTGGCCCAGAGAAAATATGGCAAATGTGGCCCAGTTAATTTAAAACATATGTGGGCCAGTTTGGCAAATATTCGGCACATTAAACTCTGGCTAATGCAGCCGTTAGCCTATAGTGGCCCAGAGAAGATATGGAAAATATGGCCCAGTTATCTTAAAACATATGTGGGCCACTTTTGGCAAATGTTTGGCACAGTAAGCTATGGCTAATATGGCTATGCAAGTATATGTATATATTTTTTAAATAATAAAAAAAACTATTTTAATAGAATTTTATAGCATTACTATGTGATTTTTTTTATCAATTTAATCTGTACTTGCTGATTATTTTTTTCTTTCTTTCTTTTAAAGGTCACCCTAATAGAAAAACATCCTTAAATTTAAATCTCATTTGTGTTAAAGGGCACTTAGGTGACCCCTTTTTCCAGATTTAATATAAGTCTCTGTGTTCCCAGAATGTGTCTGTAAAGTTTCAGCTCAAAACACCCATCAGATTATTTATTATAGCTTTCACTAGTTTGTATTTTATAGCTCTCAATAGCTTCTTGCTATTTTTGTGTACTGGGCCTTTAAGGCTAGTCCTCCCCGCCCACCTTTCCCACGTGCCTGTCAGCGTGCCTCAGTCTCCGCCCTCGGCTGCCTCAGCTCAGACAACTGACATACATAAAGGAAGCAGATCTCACGTAACGTTTGTGAGAAATACTACAGTAAGAACTTTCCTAATGATTATTTGATGCATTTGTTGTGGAGCTGCAACGATGAGTCTCACACAATGACGTTACAAAGTTCACACACAGACACACACACACACACACAGACACAGCGCGGACACACACACACATACAGCGCTCGCGTTTAGCTTTGCATTCTTTTTGCACGCAAATGTGACAGGATACAGGTTTATATCCACTGCTGTATGGATATCTGTTACGTTCAGTGGTGTAAAGTACTTGAGTAAATGGACTTCGTTACTTTACTTAAGTATTTTTTTGGCTACTTTGTACTTGTACTGAGTATCAAAAATATAAGCAACTTTTACTCTCTACTTGACTACATTTTTGATTGAATATATGTACTCTTCACTCCACTACATTTGAGCGGATGCTTATCGTTACTCATTACATTGTGATTGTGCACGACAAGTCAGCATCTTTATCTACCACAGCTAATTTGTTGGGCGGATGAGGCGATATCGCTATCTGCAGGGTGCTGAAGGTACTGTATGCTATTTATGAGCTAAATCATGTGAACGTAATTTAGCAGCTTGCCTAATACCAGGTGTTTAATTAGCAACATGGCTGCAGCCAGTGATGAAGCCGAAGCTTGATATGTATATGTATATTTATATGTAGTTTACTAAGTTGAAAAATAACACTGCTCCAATTTGTTTAATTTTAATACAGAGAAAACATCTTAATCAATTGAAAAACTACTCAAAATAAAAATATTGCCCCCCTCTGATACTGAGAGATGAATCACATCAAAGTCAGCTCTGATTTTTTTTACTACATTTTACTACATTTTGTAGTAAACGTTTGTGCCTTTTTTGAACATTTGAGTGTGACTGAGACTTTTTGTTCTATTTTATTTATATATTTTGTTCTGCCATTTTGAAACATTAAGGTGTTAAATTTAATTTATATATTAGGAAAATTAAACCTTTCTTGGTGTTCTTTGAGCCTACATGAGTAATGAGTAAAATACTTAAGTTCTTTTAAAATCGGATACTTTAATACTTGAATTGGTGACTTGTAACTTGTAATGGAGTAATTTTTACAGTAAGGTATCTGTACTTTTACTCAAGTATGGTTTTCAGGTACTCTTTACACCTCTGGTTACGTTAATGTACAAAATAAACCTGATTTAACGTCCACAAACCGGGATTGAAGCGTCTTCTTGTATAATTGTTCTGACACGCGGCTGTGGTGATGAAGTAAAGCTGAAGTAAATTGCTGTAATGCAATACACACATGCGCTGTTTTAAAACATTTTAAACTTGTAAAACTCACTCTTGATCACATTTGATGATGATTGATGATCCTAGCAAGCTGAACAGACCTTTTATTCCCGGTTGCTTTGCACACGTCCTGTCTTGTTGATAGGATTATAAACGTTACTACAGAGACATGTTAATACGCAGCTGTCAATCAATTTGGTGGGCGGGGGGACCGCACTTCTACGTCAAGTTGCGGTCGGTCTCAAAACCGCTCCAATTGGTCCACCGTTTTTATCTTGTTAAATTGAAAAAAAAGGACTGAGTGTGTTTATATCACCCCAATATGACGGTCTTACACTATACCTACTCATATGTCTGTCCAAACATAGGTGCCCTTTAATATACTGAAAAACATTACCAAAAATATTGTTCAATTAAATAAAATTGTTAATTTCATTGACAAAGTGTTTGATGTTCTTGTTTAAGAGCATAACTATAATTAGGAGATAAAATTATCATAGTATATTTATATTATTTTTCTTTTGACATAAGATTATTTTGCCTACTGCTTGGCAGATTATTTTGCTTGTTTTAAACTCACTTAATTTTAATATATTATTTCTTAAAAAAAGAGAACATGTTTGACTTTTCTAAAAAATTCTTCTTGATTTAAGAATTTTCTAAAAAATCGAAGTAAGGAAAGTGTTTTTTTCACAGTGCACCATTACAGAAAGCAAATGTGTGTGTGTGTGTGGGTTGTATTTACAGAAGTGAAGCTGTTTAAGGCCAGTGTGATGCTGCATTCACACTCGGCACTGACTTGAAAACTCACTGACATGAACGAAGGAAGTCAAATAAAACACACTTGCACACAAACTACTGATATACATACACACACTATAAACAAACACGGGGCAGGAAAACGCATGAGTCATAAATGTTTTGACAGCTCTGGATGTGCAAGTACAAATATTTGCACATGCTGCGTATCACACCATTACTTCCACTGTTATTGGAGCATCATATGATTAGAGATCTTGCCTTCCTAAATCAGTTGTATTCTTGTTCTGCACTAGATATTTGTTGTGATACCAAGCTAATTATGGATGGTACAAATGACTTATTTATGACATATATTTTTGTGGCTTACTGCAATGGTACTGCCTTATTGTGTCACTTCTAGTTTGAGTTTTTATTGAAAGGTTATTATGAATGATGTTTGAAGTTTCTCTTGTAAAATTATATATGGAGAAACCTACAGGTATTTGTAGTTGACTGGTGCAGTACTTAAGCCAAAAGACACATGTTTGTACCTGAATGGTCCATATACTGTACTACATATTACTACCTGAAGTGTACATATTAAGACCTATAGTGTGCATTTTGAAAAGGCAGTGTTTGCCTTTGTACCTTTATTTCCAAGCCAGGCTCATTCTGAAAACGTACCCCTATGTACAAATCTGGAGAGCGCCAAATACGTCCCAGGAGGTTTGTTTTTTTGCAGTTTTTGTTTTCGCGAATTTGCCAGAGGCCGCTGTGTATGCTTTTTCAGATCTCAAATTTCTCTTGCGAGTGCCATTCGCGCCTGCTGTTCTCGCATAAATCCACCAGAGGCCGCTGTTGACAAGACTGACCGACCGATCGACTGACCCACCCTCCTCCTTCCCTAAACCCAACCAATAGTGTTTTCAAAAGCAATCCAGCAAAAGAAAAGGCCTTGCAGCAGCCTGATTTTTACTACGTTTTCAGATTTTACCACATTCTAACCCTGTTATTTATTTGTTAATTATTTTTTGGCTTTTGTTTTTGTCTTAACATCTTTCTGAAACCGTTCTTCACCAGACTTGAACCACGTCGTCGCGGTCAACTCCGCTCTAAGTCACAAGTACCCAATTTTCACGGCGAGCCACTGGACAAACTGGTAACAATGGAAAAGCCGTCTATACAGAAGTAAGCGTTCAGCTGGTAAGCGTGAAAAGGAACTGCATCATATCGCCCCTTAGCGTTCGTTTTAAAAACAAAATACAGCCATCCGTTCCTCTGACCCCACAATTTGTGATCTCCATAAATATATATAGGGCTGCTTTTCAGAATGAGCCTTTGTTGTTTATTTCTGAGAGCGTGCTTTAATTTCCTCATAATATAAATAAGGAAAATGCATTTGTAGTACTTTCATTGTGCTTTTCTGGGCTTTCTTTCTGTTTGGAAATCTTCAGAAATTCTCCTTTCGCATTTTACAAAAGGTTTGAATTAAAATAAGGGTTTGGAAATAGTGATGATTTTTTTTTATTAATTGGTGAATTATTAATTGTAATCATCATAAATCAAATCGCCCACTGAAGCCCGGCCAGTACCTGGATGGGAGACCACATGGGAAAGCTAGGTTGCTGCTGGAAGTGGTGTAAGTGAGGCCAGCAGGGGGCGCCCAACCTACGGTCTGTGTGGGTCCTAATGCCCCAGTATAGTGAAGAGGACTCTTTACTGCTCAATGAGCGCCGTCTTTTAGATGAGACGTTAAACCGAGGTCCTGACTCTCTGTGGTCATTAAAAATCCCAGGATGTCCTTTAAAAAAGAGTAGGGGTTTAACCCTGGCATCCTGGCCAAATCTGCCCACTGGCCTCTGTCCATCATGGCCTCCTAACATCCCCATATCGTAATTTGCTTTATCTCTCTGTCTCCTCTCCACCAATCAGCTGGTGTGTGGTGTGCGGTCTGGCGCAAAATGGCTGCCGTCGTGTCGTCCAGGTGGATGCTGCACACTGGTGGTGGATGAGGAGATCCCCCCAATGTGTAAAGCACTTTGAGTGCCCAGAAAAGCACTATATAAATGTAAGGAATTATTATTATTATTATTATTATTATTATTTAATCAATCTTATGTGTAGTACTTTCATTGTCTTATTTTGAAGTTTTTCTATGAAATATCAAATAGTTTATGCAGGCAATCGTCCTCAAAACTAATTATTTACTTAGAAAAATAATGTAAAAATAGCACTTGATTTGTATTTAGTTTATTCATTATTGACTGTCATTAGGTAAATAATAATAATAATAAAATAATAAAAAAATAATAATAAAATATTAAAAATAATGTAAATACTGTGGTCCCTCGCTTTTTTTTGTAGATTTTTTAAATGCAATTTGACATGCTTTATTTATTATTATTTTTTACAGCGCATTGTGTTCTGGATCCTGATTGGCTGTAAACCCTTGTCAATCAATCTCTTTCATGTCTTCTGTACAGTACAGTATGTGTTCAGCTTGCCAAATTAAAATAAATCTTCGATCTTTAGCAGTGTGAGTTCCAAGGATGCAAAAAAGGTTGCAGCAACTGGCTGCAGCAAGACCATCGTAAAGGGGGTCGCACAACGGATGCAACGCACCATGATGCACCATGCATTTTAGAATTGTAAACATAGGTTTATATCAGGGTACACACACCAGCTCTGCAAGTCGGTGGCTGTCTGTAGTGAACAGCTTTGACACAGGACACTGTTAATATTTCTATCACGCCACAAAGCGAAATCTGAATAATTTCATCTTAAATAACATGCGAATGTGCGCATCCGGTGTGCGTTGGACGATGGAGTCTGCTTTAGTTTTGTGGATCAGTGACTGCAGAAAACAAACATTATGCTTGATTACCCGCACAAAAGCTAAAAAGCTTAATGAACCTTTTGCTGACAGCAATGAATGTTTGCACCTGACAACAGGTTTTGATTTTTGGTTTCATTCTATAATACTGGACTTAATTTTTTATGAAGGTTTAAACTTTGAGAGTGTTTAAGCAAGAGAGGAAAGTGTCAAAATGTTAATACCTGTCCGAGAAAAGTGTATAAAGTGTGTAGTGAGGGGTTTTACAGCCTTAAAACATCTATAATAATTGAAAAAAACAAAACTACTTTGCGAATTTCACTTATTGCAGGTTATTTTAAGCATATACAATACAATACAAGCCAAATACATAAGCATATACGATACAGATACATATACAATACATATAATAATAATAATACATACAATACAAAGCAATACAAATACATTTTCCTTATGTATATTATAAGAGGAAATGAAAGTACGCTCTCAGAAATAAACAACACAGGCTCTGAAAAGCAGAATGAGCCTGAGGATGAGTATATATATATATATATATATATATATATATATATATATATATATATACATATATATATATATATATATATATATATATATATATATATATATATATATATATATATATATATATATATATATATATATATATATATATATATATTCATTCATTCATTTTCTTGTCGGCTTTGTCCCTTGCGGGGTCGCCACAGCGGAATGAACCGCCAACTTATCCAGCATGATTTTACGCAGCGGATGCCCTTCCAGCCGCAACCCATCTCTGGGAACTTCTACACACACTCATTCACACTCATACACTATGGACAATTTAGCTTACCCAATTCACCTGTACTGCATGTCTTTGGACTGTGGGGGAAACCGGAGCACCCGGAGGAAACCCACGCGAACGCAGGGAGAACATGCAAACTCCACACAGAAACGCCAACTGACCTACTGACCAACTACCTACTGCGGCACTGCGTTGCATATATATATATATATATATATATATATATATATATATATATATATATATATATATATATATATATATATATATATATATATATATATATATATATATATATATATATATATAAATTAATTGCTGTCAGCAATATATATATATATATATATATATACATACAGTTGAAGTCAGAATTATTAGCCCCCCTTTGAGTTTTTTTTTCTTTTTTAAATATTTCCCAAATGATGTTTTCACAGTATGTCTGATAATATTTTTTCTTCTGCAGAAAGTCTTATTTGTTTTATTTCAGCTAAAATAAAAGCAGTTATTAATTTTTTAAAAACATTTTAAGGTCAATATTATTTACCCTAACCTGCCTAGTTAACCTAATTAACCTAGTTAAGCCTTTAAATGTCACTTTAAGCTGTATAGAAGTGTCTTGAAAAATATGTAGTAAAATATTATTTACTGTTATTAAAACTATTATGTTTAGAAATGTGTTGAAAAAAAATCTGCTCTCCATTAAACAGAAATTGGGGAAAAAATTAAACAGGGGGGCTAATAATTCTGACTTCAACTGTGTATATATATATATATATGGGCAACCCAGTGGCGCAGTAGGTAGTGCTGTTGCCTCACAGCAAGAACGTGGCTGGGTCGCAGGTTCGAACCTCGGCTGGGCTGGGTCAGTTGGCGTTTCTGTGTGGAGTTTGCATGTTCTCCCTGGGTTCGCGTGGGTTTCCTCCGGGTGCTCCGGTTTCCCCCACAGTCCAAAGACATGCAGTACAGGTGAATTGGGTAAGCTAAATTGTCCATAGTGTATGAGTGTGAATGTGTGTATGGAAGTTCCCAGAGATGGGTTGCGGCTGGAAGGGCATCCGCTGCGTAAAATCGTGCTGGATAAGTTGGCGGTTCATTCCGCTGTGGCGACCCCGCAAGGGACAAAGCCGACAAGAAAATGAATGAATATATATATATATATATATATATATATATATATATATATATATATATATATATATATATATATATATAAGCACATTTGTTGTATTTAATATAGTTTTAGATAAAGTTTTAGACTGTTTTAAATAAAATAGAAATATTGCATGCACATAGTATTGGGCTATGATTAAGGACAGTGGTTTGCTAGAGTTTAGGGATGGATTAAGAGTTAAACAGCAGCTAGCTCTCTGCAACTTTCACATGGTCACCCACTGAAGTTAAGCAGGGCTGTGCCCGGTCAGTACCTGGATGGGAGACCACATGGGAAAGCCAGGTTGCTGTCGGAAGTGGTGTTAGTGAGGGTAGCAGGGGGTGCTCAACCTGCAGTCTGTGTGGGTCCTAACGCCCCAGTCTAGTGAAGGGGACTCTGTATTGCTCAGTGAGCGCCATCTTTCGGATGAGATGTTAAACCGAGCTCCTGGCTCATTAAAAATGTTCAAAAAAGAGCATCCTGGCCAAATTTGCCCACTGGCCTCTATCTATCATGGCCTCCTAACCATCCCCATATCATAATTGGCTTGATCACTCTGTCTCCTCTCCTCCAATCAGTTGGTGTGGCCAATGTGGCTGCCGTCACGTCATCCAGGTGGATGCTGCACACTGGTGGTGGATGAGGAGATCCCCCCGAAAAATGTGTAAAGCTCTTTGAGTGTCCAGATAAGCGCTATATAAATGTAAGAAATTAATATTATTATTAAACATTTTGTCAAAAATGTAATTAAAAATAATTGAATAGCAGATGCTGTAGCCACAGAAGTACAGTGTAAGACGAGTATATATACAATAAGTTTAATTTGCATCAAGCTGTCATCACAATATTATATGATAGACACTTTTAACAAAGTGCGTCCAAATAAATAATGCAGATTCATTTATATGTCAGTAAACCCATCATTTTCTCTGGGTTTTGGGTCAGAATAAACTGTAAAGTGGACCAGACTATACACCAGCAGTCAGTCTGGATCAGCATGGGAAATATTTCTGGTCTAAGCCGGTCTTTTCATCGAGGTGAAAGAGCAATATGAACAATACCGGAGAGGTATGGAAAGAGCAGAGGTTGGAAATGAATGTGAATGGTGGGAAAGAGTAAGCGAAAGAGAAAGTGCAGTGCAGGAGGAGGTTCAGACAGAGAAAGGGCTCTTTAAAAGGGGGTGTGGGAATGAAAGAGGGCAGGAAAACAGCGAAATGAGAGGAGAGAGGGAGATTTAGCTGTGGGAATGAAGACTCGAGCTCTGCTGGAAGAAGAGGCTCTTGGCAGGAGACTGAGGGAATTCATACAGGATTAGTGGAGTGTCTGATGCTTTCACACACACACACACACACACACACACACACACACACACACACACACACACACACACACACACACACACACACACACACACACACACACACACACACACACACACACTGAACATTCTCAGTATGTTTGTGATGACTATAACATGCCTTTTTGGCCTCTGTGCTTTTTAAAGGTTGTAGCAATTAGCATAAGAATGTCTTGTGAAACTGAAAAAATTGACTATCATTTGTCAGTTTGTACTAATTAAAACTACATTTCATGAGCTAAATCAGATGACAAAAATGTGTTTAAAATGTCTTTCATTTGAAATGCAATCAAAACAATTAATTCAGCAAGTGCTTAACTTAACTGTAGCAGGCATTAACTAAATTGTGATGATGTAGGCATGAAATAAATTCAGAATTGCAAGAAAACAGAAGGTGATATAAAGTCAGATTTCAGAAAACAAGTCAGAATTGTGAGAACTAAAAACTGAAAAAGTCAGAGTTCCGAAAAAAAAACATTTCCAAGGAAAAAATCTCCAAAAATATAAATGTATTAACTTAAAAAAGCTATCATAATGCGTGTGACGTTTCGAGCACACCGACGCGTTATCAGGAAAGGGAAAAAAAGCAGATTTCCAAGAAAAAAATCTGAATTCCAAAAGATAAGTTCAAAATTCCAAGGAGAAACATTTGAATTCCACAAAAAAAGTCAAAACTGTGAGGTGTAAAGTCGGAATCCTAAAAATTCCAAGAAAAAAGTCACAATTGCAAGGGCACATAATAAGAATTCCAAGGGGTTAAAGTCAGAAATCAGGGAATAAACGTCAAAATTTCAAGCAAAAATTTTGAATTCCTAAAAAGTAAAAAATCCAAGAAAAAGGCAGAATTCCAAGATGTTAAATCAAAATTCCAAGACAAAAAAAAGACATTTCCAATGAAAGTCAATTTTCCAAGACATAAGTTTATAATTCCAAGAAAAAAAAATCTGAATTCCATTAAGTCAGAATTGTGAGATGCAAAGTAAGAATTGCAAAGGGAAGAAGTAAAAAATCTAAGGGGAAAGTCAGAAATCCAAGAAAAAAAGAAAAAACAACCAAGCAAAAAATCTGAATTTTACCTGTTAAAGTCATAATTGCGAGATGTAAAGTCAGAATTCCAAGAAAAAAAGTAAAAATTCGATGGAAAAAAGCAGAAATGCAAGATGTTAAGTCAAAATTCCAAGAAAAACGTTTAGAAAACGTTTTAGAAATGTTTAGAAATCTAAATTCCATGAAAAAAGTCAAAATTGTGAGGTGTAAAGTCATGATTCCAATAAAAATGTAACAACTCCAAGAAAAAATCTGAATTGTGAGATGTAAAGTCAGAATTGTCAGGGGAAAAAATAAGAATTTCAAGGGGAAAGTCAGAAATCCAAGAAAAAAAGTCGAAAATTCCAAACAAAAATTCTGAATTTCATAAGTTATAATAGCGAGATGTAAAGTCAGATTTCCAATGAAAGTCAGAATTCCAAGACATAAGTTTAGAATAAAAAAAAAATGTTAG
Source organism: Danio kyathit (assembly GCA_903798195.1). Classification (NCBI taxonomy): domain Eukaryota; kingdom Metazoa; phylum Chordata; class Actinopteri; order Cypriniformes; family Danionidae; genus Danio; species Danio kyathit. Next base: position 53,797,219 of record LR812531.1, read on the forward strand.
TTTATTATGTCATGATTCCATTAAAAAAGTAAGATTTCCGAGAAAAAAAAAACTCTGAATATTGAGATATAAAGTCAGAATTCCAAGTGGGGAGTCAGAATTCCAAGATGTAAAGTCAAAATTCCAAAGAAAAAATCAGATTTCCAACCCACAATTTTGGAATTCCTAGAAAAAAAATCTAAATTTCAAGGAACAAAAGTAAAAAAATGTGAGGTGTGAAGTCAGAATTCCAATAAAATGTAAGAATTCCAAGAAAAAAAGTCAGAAATGTGAGATGTAAAGTCAGAATTCCAAAGGGAAAACGTAAGAATTCCAAGGGGGAAGTCAGAAATCTAAGAAAAAAAAAATCGGAATTCCAAAAATGGTCATAATTGTGAGATGTAAAGTCAGAATTCCAAGAAAAAAGGTCAGAATTCCAATACATGTTTAGAATTCTGAGATAAAAAATCAGAATCCCAAGAAAAAAGTCAGAATTGTGAGATGTAAAGTCAAAACTCAAAATGGAAAAAAAGGAGTCCAAGGTGGAAATATAGGAAATATATATAGGAATTGTGGTGATTGTGTTTTCATCATGTGTTAGTCAAACAAAAGTTGGAACAAAACCTTTTCACTCAATAAAGTAAAACAAACAGACAACAAACAAATGTATTTTTAAACTACGCTAATATTTGCATACATTTATAAAACATCTATATTTGGATACATATGCATAACATGCTCTCTGTGCCCACACTACCACTTTCAATCATTTACCAAAAGTTGAATGCATTTAGATGTAAGACCTGCATCATTTCTGCCTGGCATTTATTTACTCTTTACAGCATAATCAAGGAGTTTTTTGTTTTGATAAATAACTATGGTTAAATATGACACCTTATGAGCACTTTGTTGTTTTTATGAAATTATTCTAAATTAAATATTTGAATCTGAATTTTTGAACCTGAAAATTGTTTGAGGGCGATGCAGTGGCGCAGTAGGTAGTGCTGTCACCTCACAGCAAAAAGGTCGCTGGTTCAAGCCTCGGCTGGGTCAGTTGGCGTTTCTGTGTGGAGTTTGCATGTTCTCCCTGCGTTCGCGTGGGTTTCCTCCGGGTGCTCCGGTTTCACCCACAGTCCAAAGACATGTGGTACAGGTGAATTGGGTAGGCTAAATTGTCCGTAGTGTATGAGTGTGTGTGTGGATGTTTCCCAGAGATGGGTTGCGGCTGGAAGGGCATCCGCTGCGTAAAAAAAAACCTGCTGGATAAGTTGGCAGTTCATTCCGCTGTGGCGACCCCGGATTAATAAAGGGACTTAGCCGAAAAGAAAATGAATGAATGAATGAAAATTGTTTGAATTTGAAGTGAACTGGTAACCCTAACTACCACACACATGCACACACACACACCACACACACACAGTGCAGTTCATACAAACATTGGATAAGAAGCCAGTGGTGAATAGGGAGAAAATTAAATGTTCTCTCCGGCTCTTCTGTGGTATTTGGGCCAGTGTTGACTTTGGGATCTGGTAACGTTCTCTTTGCAGTCATCCATGTAGGCAAAGACAAGGAATTATAGCTTCACAGCACTCCAATGGAAAATAAACATATTTTCAGCACTGTTAGTACACATCTGGAGAAGATAAAATCACAATAATCTTGCATGTATATGTCAGTTGTATTTTAGTGCTGTTACTATAACCTAGTGTTTTGAAACAGATGCTTGTGGTTTGTATGTTTGTGTATGGTAATGAAAACAAAACACTATCATTTCAAGCCCCAGTTGCTCGTAGATTCAAGGAAATACTGTAATAATAGAGTCAAAAATAGTCCAAACATGTTTCCACACTGATGATTTAGTAAATAAACACAATAAAAAAGAAAAATATATAATTATTTTTGTCTGTCTATCGTCTATCTATCATCATGTGTAACAAAATAAAATGTAACTATGTAAACAAAAATGCCCATTAGAATTGCAAGATGTCAAATGATATAATGGAAAAAAGAGAAATCCAAGAAAACAGAATTATATAATTAAAATGGTCAGAATACAGAAAAAATATATTCTGAATTGTGAGAACTGTTCCAAATAACCAAACCAAAGAATAGTCATTATTGCGAGATGCATAGTCAGAATTCCATCAAAAAAATTCTGAATTGCAAGATGTAAAGTCAAAATTCCAATGAAAACAAACTCAGAATTCCAAAGAAAAAAATAAGATTTCCAAGAGTAAAGTCATAATTGTAAGATGTAAAGCCAGAAATCAAAGAACAAAAATGAGAATTCCCAGAATAAAATTATATTTGCAAGATGTAAAGTCAGAATCCCAATTAAAAAAGCCAACAATTCCAATAGTAAAGTCAAAATTGTAAGATGTAAAGCTGGAATTCAAAGAAAGAAAATAAAATCAGAATTCACAGAATAAAGTTATATTTGCAAGATGTAAAGTCAAAATTTTAAGAAATTAAGTCAGATTTTCCAGAATAAAGTCATAATTGCAAGATGTAAAGTCAGAATCCCAAGAAAAAAGTCAGTATTCCAATGGAAAAGTCAGAATTGCAAGATGTCATTTTAGAATAATAATAAAAAAAAAGAATTCCAAGAAAAATAGTCAGAAATACAAGAAAAAAGACAGAATTCCCAGAATAGTCATAATTGCAGGATGTAAAGTGAGAGTTCCATGAAAAAAAATTTCATTGCAAGATGTAAAGTCAATATTCCAATGGAAAAAACTCAGAATTCCAAGAAAAAAGTAAAAATTGTGAGGTGTAAAGTCATAATTGTGAGATGTAAAGCCAAAATTAAAAACCAAAAATGAAAATTCCCAGAATAAAAGTTAATTTGCAAGATGTAAAGTCAGAATTTTAAGAAAAAAAAAGTCAGAATTCCAATGGAAAAGTCAGAATTGCAAGATTTCACTTTAGGATAAAAATTTAACAATTCCAAGTAAAAAGAGTGAGAATTCCAAGAAAAAAAAAAGTCAGAATTCCCCAAAAAAGTTAAAATTCCAAGATGTAATATCAGAATTCCAAGAATTCCAGAATTCCAATTTGTAAGAAAAAAACTCACAAGTACAGAAAAGAAGTCAAAATTGTGAGCCCTGAAGTCAAAATTCCAAAGAAAAACGTAAAAATTCTAAAGAAAAAGCTCAAAGATCAAAGCAAAAAGTCAGAATTCCAAGAGTAGAGTCCTAACTGTGAGATGTAAAGAAGTGAAAATCCTAATAGTAAAGTCATAACTGTGAGGAGTAAAGCCGGAATTCAAAAAAAAAAAAAAAAATGGAATTCACAGAATAAAGTTATCTTTGCTAGATGTAAAGTCAAAATTCTAAGAAATTAAGTCAGATTTCCCAGAATAAAGTCATAACTGCAAGATGTAAAGTCAGAATTCCCAGAAAAAAGTAAAAATTCCAAGCAAAACGTCAGAATTCCAAGAGTGGAGTCCTAACTGTGAGATATAAAATCAGAATACCAAGACAAAAGTCAGAATTCCCAGAAGAAAAAAAAAAATTAGAAGAAAAAAGTCAAAATTCCAATAGTAAAGTCATAATTGTAAAGCCGGAATTCAGAGAGAAAAAAAAAATCTAAATTCACAGAATAAAGTTATCTTTGCAAGGTGTAAGGTCAGAATTCCAGGAAAAAAGCCAGTATTCCAATGGAAAAGTCAGAGTTGCAAGATGTCATTTCAGAATTAAAAAAAAAAAGAATTTCCAGAAAAGTTAGAAGTCCAAGATGTAAAATCAGAATTCCAAGAAAAAAACTCAGAATTGCAAGAAAAAAACTCAGAAAAGTCAAAATTGTGAGGCCTAAAGTCAGAAATCCAAAAATAAAAGTAAAAAAAAAATAAGGAAAAAAACTCAAAATTCCAAGGAAAAAGTCAGAATTCCAAGAGCAGAGTCATAACTGTGAGAGGTAATTAAGAATTCCAAGACAAAAGTCAGAATTCCCAGAGAAAAAGGTCAAAATTGTGAGGTGTAAAGTCAGAATTCCAAAGAAAAAAGTAAGAATTACAAGGAAAAAGCCAGTATTCCAATAGTAAAGTCAAAATTGTAAGATGTAAAGCTGGAATTCAACGAAAAAAATAAAATCAGAATTCACAGAATAAAGTTATATTTGCAAGATGTAAAGTCAAAATTCCAAGAAATTAAGTCAGATTTTCCAGAATAAAGTCATAAATGAAAGATGTAAAGTCAGAATCCCAAGAAAAAAAAGCCAGTATTCCAATGGAAAAGTCAGAATTGCAAGATGTCATTTTAGAATAAAAAAAAGTAATAATTCCAAGGAAAATAGTCAGAAATCCAGAAAAAAGTCATAATTCCCAGATTAGTCATAATTCCGAGATGTAAATTCAAAATTCCAAGAAAACAGTCAAAATTCCCCCTAAAAAATTCCAAGAAAAAAAAAAATATAATTTGAAGGAAAAAGTCAACATTTCAATAGTAAAGTCATAATTGTAATATGTAAAGCCGGAATTCAAAGAAGAAAAAAAAAATCAGAATTCACAGAATAAAGTTATATTTGCAAGACGTAAAGTCAAAATTCCAAGAAATTACGTCAGATTTTCCAGAATAAATGTAAATGACATGCATAACTGCAAGATGTAAAGTCAGAATTCCAAAAAAAGTCTGAATTGTGAGATGCAAAGCAGTAATTCTATAAGGATTAGAGATGTTTATTATCCCACAATTAAAGGTTTATTACTTGCATTTTCAAAAACATTTCAATTGTGAGACATAAACTTGTAATTAAGAGAAAAGACAGAAAAGAAGAAGTTCATTATCACCCCATTAAACCCTCTTATCACCATCCTTATATTTTCCCAGTCGAAACACACAGTAAGCTTGACTTTGATGCTTTCATCTATGTTAACAAACGTTATATTCTATGAAACATTGATCAGAGGGATGCCTTCATCTCTGATCCGGCTCAGAGCTTGAAAACAGGAAGTGGGGGTCTTTACGAGCCCTTGTAAAAACAGCTAACAGCTCGCAGCAGATTGTGGCTGCCGGGGCGAGAGCCGCTGGAATGCTGCTGCTTCATCAGAATGCGCTGGGCTGCGGTCGCATGCAGCTTTATGCACCTCCAGAACCAGTCCAACCAATCTGACTTCAGCTTCACCAGCACATTTGAGCAACTCCATGCAAATGTCAACTTTGCCATGAAAAAAATGTAGTTTTCACTAAAATAGCGAAATCGTTTCTATGTTGTTGTTTTTTGTTGTTGTAGTATTAGTACTATAGAAATAACCAAAATTTCTCAATAGCTATGTTTCTATCCACCTTTTTTTATGTACATTTTGGATATGCGCATAAAAAAACAGTCGATGGAAATGCCAAGATGCGCATACATTTTGAAAATGCACATGCGCATAACTGAGTAGGATAAGCTTTTTATTCGATAAGAAAGATGTGCTTAGGGTGCTTTCACACTTGGTTCAATTGCCTGGACCGTACCCAAGTTTGATTGTCCCCCTTTGCCATCTGCTAGGTTGGTTTGTGTTCACACTGTCTTTTTCCTTCTGAACGCCGGTACGCTTGCGTCATCGAGCTGCTGTTTTGTTTACGGCTGTTGCTAGATGACATTCACGAAAGCAAGGGCCAAAATGGAAAGACGTCCGCACATCATTTACTGAATCTTTTGGTTTTGGACATGCAGAAAGCGACCCGCGTCTGTCTGCCAAAAAATATAATAAACATTCAGAACATAACATTATCGCTGTGTTCACCCTGGCTCAGTCCCGCTTGTCACCAAGGTACAATACGTGAGACACGCACACACGCACGCACGCACGCACACACACACACGAAGGAACGTTATGAAAATGATAGTTTGCTGTACAGTTGGCGGTTCACTTTCATTATTTGGTGCGATTGCATTCATATCAGAAGTAAACCGGACCAGAGTTCGCATGAACCGTACCCCAGACCACCTCTTCCAGGCGGACTAGGGTACGGTTCACAGGTGCGCACACGAGTTCAGAAGACACATTCACACTAGCTAAACGTTCCATACTCTAACGTCAAACGAACCTGGGTGCGGACTAAAAGTGCTAGTGTGAAAGCACCCTTAAACTACGATGGAAACACTTTTACTGGACAAATTCCAGTATGAGCACTAAAAAAGTCATGTGATTTTGTTATAAGACATCATGTGATGATGGAAATGTGTGAAGAGACAAATCAGCAGGCTGACCGTATTGTAAAACATCTGAAATGTTGTTTTGGTCATTCTAAAACGCCTTAACCCTTTCAATATTAGTGTTATTATATTATTAATTACCTCCAGACTAGTGGCCGCGGGCCGCGGGGTAACCTTTGATTTGGTCTGTCATCCCATCTGAGAAGAGAGGGAAAATGATGGAGAGGTTTAGAGCAGGGGCACCTTTTATGCGATACTCCAGTTTTGCGCAAAAATATAATTTGCGTCTTTGGTTGGAAACATAGCTAATGTTTACAAACAATTATACAGTGCATCTGGAAAGTATTCATAGAGCTTCACTTTTTCCACATTTTTTATGTTACAGCCTTATTCCAAAATGGATTAAATTCATTTCCTCACAATTCTACACACGATCCCCCATAATGACAATGTGAATAAAGAGTTTTTTAAATAGTTGCAAATTTATTAAAAATAAAAAAACCTGAAAAATGGGCAACACGGTGGTGCAGTGGGTAGCTCAATCGCCTCACAGCAAGAAGGTCGCTTGTTCGAGCCCTGTCTGGGTCAGTTGGCGTTTCTGTGCAGAGTTTGCATGTTCTCCCCGTGTTGGCGTGGCTTTCTTCCGCGTGGGTTTTTGGTTCATACCGCTGTTGTGACCTCTGATTAATAAAGAGAATAATCCAAAAAGAAAAAATGTATGAACCTGTAAAATCACATAAGTATTTACAGCCTTTAGCTGCGGTCACACTGCACTTTTCTTCCAATAGACTTCCATTTATATGCACGCGAATGTGTCAGACTGGAAACACAAGTTTGTGTGTCAAGTTTCGCAGTTCACTGCGGTGCAAAGTTCAAGCTTGGTGAACTTTGCCCTACAAAATCGCATCACTTGACTGCGTGAGACCAATTGAGGATCAAAGCATGACCTCTCTGTACAGAAATTTTAAATATGGAGCAATCGCTTGCTTTTTTTTAATGTTTAATCATCTTGTTTAATCCTGCCCTTTTTCGATGCGCCGTACGACAGAATTTCGCAAGCTCAAACTCTAGTGTGACCGCAGCTTTAGCTGTGAAGCTCTAAATTCAGCTCATGTACATTCTGTTTCCACTGACCATTCTTGAGATGTTTCAGCAGCTTAACTGGAGTTCACCTGTGGTATATTCAGTTGATTGGACATGATTTGAAAAGGCATACACCTGTCTATATAAGGTCCCAGGGTTGACAGTGCATGTCAAAGGACAAACCAAGCATGAAGACAAAGGAATTGTCTGTAGACCTCCGAGACAGGATTGTCTCGAGGCACAAGGCTGGGGAAGGTTATAGAAACATTTATGCTGCTCTGAAAGTTCCAATGAGCACAGTGGCCTCGATCATCCATACGTGGAAGATGTTTGGAACCACCAGGACTCTTCCTAGAGCTGGCCGGCCATCTAAGCTGAGTGATCGGGGGAGAAGGACCTTAGTCAGGGAGGTGATCAATAACCCAATGGTCACTCTGTCTGAGCTCCAGCGTTCTTCTGTGGAGAGAGGAGAACCTTACAGAAGGACAACCATCTGTGCAGCAATCGACCAATCAGGCCTGTATGGTAGAGTGGCCAGACGGAAGCCACTCCCCACCTGGAATTTGCCAAAAGGCATCTGAAGGACTCTAAGACCATAAGAAACTAAATTCTCTGGTCTGATGAGACTAAAATTGAACTCTTTGGAGTGAATGCCAGGCGTTACGTTTGGAGAAAACCAGGCACCGCTTATCACCAGGCTAATAACATCATGCTGTGGGGATGTTTTTCAGCAGCAGGAACTGAAAGACTAGTCAGGATGGAGGGAAAGATGAATGCAGCAATGTACAGAGACATCCTGAATGAAAACCTGCTTCAGAGTGCTCTTGACCTCTCTTGAGTGGCTACACTTCAACTCAGTGAATGTCCTTGAGTGGCCCAGCCAGAGCCCAGAACTAAATCCTATTGAACATCTATAGAGAGATCTGAAAATGGCTGTACACCTTCACTTCCCATCCAACCTGATAGAGCTTGAGAGGTACTGCAAATGGGAATGGGCAAAAATTCCTAACGACAGGTGAGCCAAGCTTGTGGCATCATATTCGAAAAGACTTGAGGCTGTAATTACTGCCAAAGGAGCATCAACGAAGTATTAAGCAAAGCCTGTGAATACTGATGTACATGTGATTTTTCAGCTTTTTTATTTTTAATAAATTTGCAACAATTTAAAAAACTCTTTTTTCACATTGTCATTATGGGGTATTGTGTGTAGAATGTTGAGGAAATAAAGGAATTTAATCTATTTTGGAATAAGGCTGTAACATAAAAAAATGTGGAAAAAGTGAAGCGCTATGAATACTTTCCAGATGCACTGTATTTGATTTACCAAAATCACACAAGTACAAATTTCATATCTGTCACATCAATAGCGGAGAGATGTCACATCCATAACCAAGCTTTTCCCTCATAAATGCAAACATATCAAATAAAATAAATCATGTTTGTTCTACAGTGAGCCAACTCTTATCCTTTTTATTAGCATAATTTCTTTTGGATTGTGCAGCTTAATTCACAGAATTTCTACAAAGTATGCTGTATACTGTAAACTCGCTAACTTGTTTGGTCACATCCATAAATCATGTTTATTTTCCTCATTTAAAATATAAAAAATGTTAACAGATTGATATTTTTTATTGATCCCATAACTCTGTGGTTAGTTGTTTTGGAAAATATAAACAGATGTTTCAATATAATGTTGACATATACTTTCTATGTGAATTTATGTTTTGAGTTTACTGCAAATGTCACATCCGTAACGCTGGAATTGCTTGTTTACACTCTCATTTAACACCACTGGAGGAGATCATTATAAGACTGTTAAGTGTCGCAGTTTATGAATTAATCTCTGTATATGACAATAAAAATGTAAGTAATCATCTTGGGAGTGTTTGGAGAAAGAGGCAACAATCATTTACAACTTTGTTGTTCCAAATTCAATCACTGTATGTGTTTGAAGACCACAAATATTCCGTTCAGACTTTCATGACTTCAAAGAAATCTTAATTCTTATGGAACAGTAAAGAATTTGCTTAAGAAAGTTTTTTTTCCCATACACTGAAAATGCCTGACAACTATGTATTTATCTGAAGTAAAATCATCAAATTGATGTTCTCAAGAAAACACTGAATTTTATTGAATTCATGACATTTAATGATTTGTTCTCCTCTGCTTCTTCATATCTATTTTGCAGCTCCACCATCCTGAAGACAACACATACACTTAGTACACAAATACACTTCATTGAACATGTACACATAGACATCACCTATATACAATACTGTATAACTGAAAAGAGGGGATCCTGGTTTTGTTCACAGGGGTTCAGGTGATCCTGGATGAGATGGGTTTTAGTTGTCATTTGGATGATACTACTGAATCAGCAGTCTACAATACCTGACAAAAGTCTTGTCGCCTATCCAAGTTTTAGGAACAACAAATAATATCTTGACTTCTAGTTGATCATTTGGTATCAGAAGTGGCTTATATGAAAGGCAAAGGCCTCTAGATTACGCTTATTTTACCAAAATAAAATATGATCATGTCTTGATTTTTAATTATTTAATTAGGACAGTAAGGTCTGACTTTACTTAGACAAAAGTCTTGTCACTTAACAGAAATAATGTACAGTATAGAATATAAAGTCATGGTGCCGTGGAAAGAGAATGAATATTGTGTATGACTCCCATGAGCCTGGAGGACTGCATCCATACATCTCTGCAATGGCTCAAATAACTTATTAATACAGTCATCTGGAATGGCAAAGAAAGCGTTCTTGCAGGACTCCCAGAGTTCAAGTTTCCTTGGATTCATCTTCAATGCCTCCTCCTTCATCTTATCACAAAACTGCTCAATAATGTTCACATCTGGTGACTGTACTGGCCAATCCTGGAGCACATTGACCTTCTTTGCTTTCAGGAACTTTGACGTGGAGGCTGAAGTATGAGAAGGACCGCTATCCTGCTGAAGAATTTGCATTATCCTGTGGTTTGTAATGTAATGGACAGCACAAATGTCCTGATACCTCAGGCCCCCATACTGAATGTAACCCCAAACCATGATTTTTCCTTCACCAAACTTGACTGATTTGTGTGAGAATCTTGTGTCCATACGGGTTCTAATAGGTCTCCTGTAGTTGATGAAACAGATGATTTATCGGAAAAATCCACCTCTTTTCCAAAAGATCAACTAGAAGTCAAGTTATTAATTGTTGCTCTTACAACTTGAATCGACGACAATACTTTTGTCAGGTAGTGTATATCGAAATGGGAAGATCATTCCACCAGTGAGGAACATTGAATGAAAAGGTTTTGGAAAGTAACAGAGAGCCTGTCATTTTCATCATTGGTTTGCATTTTAGGATCCTCTAAATAATTTGCATTAAAACGTTCATGAAAATGTTGTGCAAATGCTCTCTTAGTCAGTATTGTTAACCCATTACCATATTTGACATCAATGTGCATATTTATACGTCTTCAAATCACTGTGGAAAATGCAGAAAAAGTGTTTATGAGGAACCTTCCGTGGATGTAGTTCCCCAGAGAAAGTGAACAAAAAAATACACCCCCATCATCCTAAAAAAAATAGAAATTCCAAGAACTGTAAGGCCAAAAGTATGTGAAAACCCCTCCTAATTAATAGGATAGGCCTGTAATCCTTTCAGTAATCCAGATCCTAAATCTTAATGCTGTACTGTGCAATGACAATGCGGGATTCCAACGTTGTTGAAACAGCTTAGGAAGGAGTGCATTAAGAAATTGTTTGTGAACTCTGACGGGGAAGAATTTGACTGGCTAAAGCACGTTTAACTCTTCGAGGATCAGCTCTGGTTTCTGAATGCGATTCAATCAAGGAATGAAAAGAATGTAGATGACAGCTACAGTTTTGATTGTAATCTGAGTGGCTTGGTGCAACACAACAAAGTATGATTACCTTGTTTTGGTGTGCATTCTCATCTCATAACAGTCATGTGTCTTGTCAATTTGTGTGTGTGTGCGTGTGGCTATTGGAACACATTGAAGCATGTGATTGTTTACGCTATGAAAGCCATCTGATATAATATGTTTCTGATTACCTCTATATGGGGGTCAAGTACAAAACTTGTCATTGGATTGACAGAAATGCATCTTAATACCAGGTGTACAGTAAATGGGGCACAAAGGGGGTTGACGAATGCCATGATGAAGGTTCCCAGGTCCAAGTAAAATGTCCATCCCATTGATATATACTCATAACCCACCCAAAATGAATAAAAAGTTGCCTCATTTATTTTTCCTTGTCCAATCAAAGTCAGTTTCTAGATTTCCAATATATTTTGTGATACTCGTAGATATACACTACCTCACAAAAATCTTAATAATTGACTTCTAGTTGATCATTTGATATCAGACATGGCTTTTATGAATGGTAAAGGCTTCTAAATGACGTTTATTTTACCAAAATAAAATATGATCATGACTTGATTTTTAATTATTTAATTAGGACAGTAAGGTCTGACTTTTGATCAAGTATCTTTGGATTCAATGCCTCCAATGCTTCATCTTACCCCGGACATGCTCAATAATTTTCATGTCTGGTGACTGGGCTGGCCAATCCTGGAGCACCTTGAGCTTTCAGGATCAAATGTGTTGATACCTCAGGCTGTTCATGTCACCATCCACTCTACAGATCTCTCGCACGCACCCATACTGAATGGTACACCAAACCATGATTTTTCCTTTACCAAACTTGACTGATTTCTGTGAGAATCTTGGGTCCATGCTGGTTCCAATAGGTCTTCTGCAGTATTAGTGATGATTGGGATGCAGTTCAACAGATGATTCATGAAAAAAAATCTACCTTCTGCCACTTTTTCAAATGATCAACTAGAAGTCAAGTTATTATTTGTTGCTCTTACAACTGGGATGGACGACAAGACTTTTGTCAGGTAGTGTAGTATATGTGTTAAAGTATTTTCTGCACACCAAATAAACCCTTCTACGTACCTCTCTCAGGTGGCCAAAACTAACATTCTGCTCATATAATACTTGATGTGCTGTCAGACGGTTTTACTCGCTCTCTTCAAGACCGCATTAACCAATGGGCATAATGGGCACTGGCCCGTGCGCACTTGGGGCCCCTGCGAAGTGGAAAAAAAATGCAGATTTTGGAGTGTTTATTTAGGATAAGTGCAAATAGCGCACCTCGTTAAAACAAGCTAGTTGAGTGATTCCCCCCCATCACCGTTTGATTGACAGAGACAACATAACTAAAGAGCACAAGCAACAGCAGTGTCATTGGTGTAGCTCGTAAAGCGCATGGCAATATGTTTTGATGTGATTGATCATGAACCTGGTTCGAATCTAGCGTCTGATGAACACGTTCTTCTTTTTTCCCCCACTGCATATCAGATTTTGTCTACTCTTCATCACGAGGAAGACAAGTAGGAATCATTAGTAAGTGCGTGTATTATAGAGGACTCAGATTCATAGAACTGGATTGGAGAGGTGTTATATCCAAATCATATGCATGATAAGTTTGTAGAAGTTATTCATTAAAAATACCCTTAAATATATATATTTTAGTACTGCTTCAGTGAACTTGAACAAGTATATTAAAATCCGTTAATTTTCACTAGTTGTATTAGTATTTTTTTCTTCAAAGTACAGTTGTAGTCAGAATTATTAGCCCCCCTTTCAATTTTTTTTTTTTTTAAATATTTCCTAAATGATGTTTAACAAAGCAAGGAAATTTTCACAGTATGTCTGATAATATTTTTTCTTCTGGAGAAAGTCTTATTTGTTTTATTTCGGTTAGAATAAAAGCAGTTTTTAATTTTTTAAAATCCATTTTAAGGTCAAAATTATTAGCCTCTTTAAGCTATATTTTTTCTCGATAGTCTACAAAACAAACCATCATTATACAATGATTTGCCTAATTACCCTAACCTGCCTAGTTAATCTAATTAACCTAGTTAAGCCTTTAAATGTCACTTTAAGCTGTATAGAAGTATCTTGAAAAATATCTAGTCAAATATTATTTACTGTCATCATGGCAAAGAGAAAATAAATCAGTGATTAGAAATGAGTTATTAAAACTATTATGATTCAAAAAGTGTCGAAAAATTTTCTCTCTGTTAAACAGAAATTGGGGAAAAATAAATAGGGGGTGAATAATTTAGGGGGGGCTAATAATTCTGACTTCAACTGTGTGCTTTAAATGCTTTAAAAATAAGTTAAATCTTTGTAGACTAGAAATATATGTACTGTATATCATTTATTTAAAAAATGCAGGCAATACATTATAGATTATTTTATTTAAAAAAAATTTTTATCTTACTTTTTAATTCAACTACTGTATAGGGGTGCGGCCAGGTAGGGGGCCTACAAGACATTGTGCCCAGGGGCCTCTGAATTCTTAATCCGGGCCTGGCTCTCTTGCAGCAGTTTTTGGGTTGCCAGGTATGTATTCCAGGATCAATGTTCATTAAGAAATGCTGCATTTTGACTTGTATTTAATTTTGTATTAGTGAAAGAGAAACATGTTGGCGGTTATAGCACGCTATTGTAGCTAAAAAAAAACACAGCCTTTATCTAGGTTTAAAAGAGCTCAATTGTGTGGGAAAACTGTGACCCTGGTAACGCTGGGCATGATAAACTCTGCACAAGCTGGTACATGACAGGTTTAAGTTCAGGTGGCGCATCATGCGGTCACACACAAATGCACGTACACCACACTGATATCACACTCTCTCTCTCGCTCTCTCTCTTTCTGCTTGAATATTTGAACATTTAACCTGTCATTAAACACACAGTCTCTCTCTCAGCCATGGTTTGATAGTTAATCATTCAGCAGGTTGTTTGTCAGAGATTCAGTGATCCATTATTATCCTGATACACTTGAACAGGGAGATTACAGTTCAACAGAGGTAACATCCATATGAATGCTTCGCTACCTGTGTAGTGTTTTTGTTATTTAGTGTTTTTATTCAAGAAGGATGCATTAAAATGGTCAGAATTAACAGGTCTTCATTCATTAAATTTCCTTTGGCTTAGTTTACCTTTTTAGTTTTAGCGAACTTAAGATTGACAATTGCGCTCCCTTCAGCACTCCGAAATCATTCATGCCATTTTGATCATACCAAAGTCCCTTTAAGGCAAGTCATTTCACTTGGCGGCCATCTTTGAAAAACCTCTCGGGCAATTCTCCAAATCTGTTTGCCAAGCTTACAATTACATTACATATTTGGAATCACCAATAAAATTAAACAACTGTCTTATAAGTTTTGTTTCTCAACATTCGAATCAAACAAAATTCAGGTTGCCCAAGCTAATGCGCATGTGAGAATTTGCCCTCTCCTGTGGTTTGTAAGGTAATGGGCAGCACAAAAGTCCTGATACCTCAGGCTGTTGATGTTGCCATCTACTCTGCAGATCTCTCGCACGCCCCCATACTGAATGTAACCCCAAACCATGATTTTTCCTTCACTAAACTTGACTGATTTCTGTGAGAATCTTGGCTCCATGCGGGTTCCAATAGGTCTTCTGTAGTATTTGTGATGATTGGGATGCAGTTCAACAGAGGATTCATCTGAATGTTACGTGTTTAAGTTATTAAGATGTTAAATGGATGAACCGTACAGTAACAATCAGTGAGTCCACTGCTGCTGAATGAAAAATGAGAAGACACAACTGCTGATTAACTTAACAGGTAACACTTTACAATAACAGTACATGAATAATGATGTATTAATGTGCAAACTAAACATTACTTTATTATAAATTAATGATGAGTTAAGGTATGCACTAATCATGAACTAACTTGAACTACAACATGAGTCACATGAGTTCATGTGTTAATAACGGCTACCTAAACTACTTGTTAGTACATGTTGTTAATTAATGTATTAGTTAACATTTAAGTTTAAGCTAAATGTAACCAACATGAACTCATGAGCTGTTATGTATGATTATGTCATGACTTTACTTGGAGGGGCACATCATCATTAACTCATCCTTAACTACTCATGAACTCCTGTTCATGCTGATGTTGACAGAACACTTTTCTATTGTTATTCAGTGTAAACTGACTAGTTGGATGTGCATAAGGAGTTCATGAGTAGTTAAGAATGGGTTAATGATGATGTGCCCCTTCAAGTAAAGTCACAATATAATTATATATTAACATATCATGAGTTCATGATGGTTAAATTAAGCATAAACTAATGTGGTAATTAATACATTAATTAGCAAACAATCATGTACTAACAAGTAATTAAGGTAGCCGTTATTCACACATGAACTCATGTGACTCATGTTGTAGTTCAAGTTAGTTCATGATTAGTGCATACCTTAACTCATCATTAATTCATAATAAAGTAATGTTTAGTTTACATATTAATACATCATTATTCATGTACTGTTATTATAAAGTGTCACCACTTAACAAAAGTAAGTATTTATTAAACAGGATATTAAACAGTGAATAAAAGGAAATTAGATGTAACAATACATTTAAATATACATTTTAAATTACTGAATTAAACGAAAAACAGGAGTGTTGCCAAAACAAAGAAATAATTATAACAAACCAATCTAACTAAAACCCTCATCCCACTAAACTAGCTAAACAAAGGAAAATGCAAAAACAAAACCGTAAACTTCAGCACGTAGCTTAACTAAACTAAATAACTACACAAAAACATAATTACACGTATGGCAACGACTCCATAGACTAACTAACATAAACACACTATGCTGCTCATCATTTCCAAGTCTCTCGTAAAGTACACACTATTAGCCATTAGCAAAACAAGATCTGAGATAATCCAATTCTCATATAGATAGTTCAACTTCTCAACAGACATTAAACTGAGCTATACAAGCTTAGCTAATAAATCGATCACTTAGGGCTGGACGATATGGCAAAAATTTATATCACGATATATTTTTTATTTCGGTCGATACGATATAATTCCGATATCGATATGGACAATATTAAAAAGAAAGGAAAAACTCCCAAGAACGCACACAATGGATGTCTGTACCTACAAATGTCTGCAAAGTGAATTTGCAAAGTCGATAATACCTCCAGACTCTTATAACTTTTTTTTAAAAATAAAAACAGTACAAAAAAATGTGTTCACTTTTTATTTGTATTTAGCCTATTCAAACAAGAAATGTGAAATAAACTATCAAATAAATAAAGCTCAAAAATTCATAAAAAATATGCAAAATAGTTTTTTAGAAAAATAAGTGTTGTAGTCTAACCAGCAGGACAGCAGTGACATGTGATCTGAGTTTGATGGCAGTATAATGAGTTAGAGGGAAGTTATTGACAGCTTTTGTAGTATTGGTTTTTGCGTTTTGCTCTTTGTAGACGGTCCCCAAGGATCGGTCTCTTTGCCGCCTGCGCATAGAGATCAATATAATGCGTTCAGCGCGTAGGAAAGCTCATTTTTAGGAAAATAAGGTTGTAGGTGGTTGTATACATTGCGACAGTTGAGAAAATGTGCTATTTGTGTAGGAACAATGTTTCGGTCATGAGTTATTGATCCGGAAAATACGAATCTGCGAATCTGTTGCTAACTTTACTGAACTGAACCACTTCCACACCACTGCATTAGTCTTTCTTATCAACTATTTCGTCTGCATTCTTACTTGTGGAAGCTTGTTCATTCGCATATGTATTCAGAGCACTCATTTTGTAGCTAAAACTTTCTGCGGCGCAGCTTAACCAACTGTGTGCTGAGCGCTGGCAGCTTGTCTGTGTTGTTCGTCATCACGTAAGTGAGATCAGATCACGCTCTTTCTGACGGCTGAGCACTGAATGTCATTCAGTGACAAGTGATACATGTATAAGATCTTATATAAATAATAATATATATATTTATATATATGCAAATTTATATCGAAATATCGGAAATGGGTTCAAAAATCATATCATCGTTATTGAAAAAAATTCTATCGCTATATATTGATATCGAATTATTGTCCAGCCCTACGATCACTCACGAATGACATGCACAGCAACAACAAATATCTAACAAAACAAACACAGGTGAACAGACCGGCCGACACAACGTGAGGAGTTTGGCTGTGAGCCAAGCGCTCCTGTAGAACGGCGCAAGCGCACAGCTTTTATAGCAGTCGGACCAGCTCCTGATTAATGCAATAATATCCAGCTGCAGGCCCGCAGAACCACACACGTTTCAGGCACACACAATCCAGCACACGTTCTAGGCAAGCCATATATGGTAACTAACTAACTCCTTAGGAGCATTATCGCCACCTAGTGTATTTCACAAGTACGGCGATCGAGAACCCCCGTCCTACGATTGCCATTCATTAGACTGTCAACAGTTTATGGTTTCCTATTTCAGTCATTATTTCATTATTATATCGTAAAGATCATTTTAACATCGCTACAGTTTCTGAACTCAAATTATGTAAATAAAAATAATTGGTTAAACACTTAAGACTTTATTCACGTATCCACATACACAAAGAAAACATAACAGACCGTCTAATTGTATTAAGTGTTATAAACTAATTCAGGATCTTAATGTTGTCATACTTGGTTAAAATCGTTTTGTTGTAAAATATATATTTAAAAAAACAATAATGTGTCACATTAAAAAGGAATTACTATAGATAATAATTTAAAAATTAATATAGTTATAAACTGATTTAAACTACTATCTTTTACTAAACTGTAGCAACTGTTAGTAATATATATATAATTAATTATTAACAGTTAATTTGTTTGTATTGCTAAATTTGTTGCAACTATAATTACCACAAATTACCAGTACTTCATGGTTTAAAAACAATATATTACTTACTATAAATTACTATAGTATTTAATGTGGGAAATCATTAATAAAAAAGTTATTAGAAAATTAAGCAAATAAATACTATAAAATCGCTTGAGTAAATAGTGTTCACATTTATTAAATGTAAAAAAAAATGTATTAGATATAAAGATGTTATTGCTTATGCATATTAACTTGCTATTATTTCCTTCATCCATTATATAAATTAAAACTGTCCAATTTAGATAGTTCAGCAAGGCGCCAGCAAACGAGTATCTGACTCTGTCAGATAATAATGACTGATCATCTATGATGACTGATAGAAAACTATTCAGTCTATTATATTGAATAGCGATCAGAAACAATGTTCACCATTTGCCCGCCTCGATCGCAATATTTGTGAAACAGTAAAACACTATTGTTTATTGTGTACAATATTTATCAACAGTATATATAAAAATATATTGGTGACGACGCCCGAGAAGACGTTAATAACATTAACTTCCGTCGTAACCATATATGGTTTGCCTAGAACGTGTGTCCTGGATTGTGTGTGCCTGAAACGTGTGTGGTTCTGCGGGCCTGCAGCTGGATATATCTCGATTAATGCGTCGATTGAGTCATCGTATTGATTGACAGCTGATTTCAACCAATGATCGCACACCTACAACAGGACAGAAAGGACACGGAAGAAAGAGAAAAGAACGCAGAACAGAAAACAACCTACAAAACATTCGGGAAACGTAAAATGAAAAATCTACCTTCTACCACTTTTCTAAATGATCAACTAGGAGTTACTATTTGTTGTTCTTACAATTAGGATCGACGACAAGACTTTTGTCAGGTAGAGTACATACCAGATTGCTCTCTTTAGTAAATGGTCAACGCCATTTAATTGGACCAATGCTATCCAACGTTAACCCGATGAGAGGCAACGCTGACCATCAGCTTGGTGTATCCTGGCAATAATATTTAGAGGGGGCGTGGCTAAGCATATTTCTCCAAATCCGTCAAACTGATGTCATCATGTAAGATCTGCCATTCCAAAGCCAAAGCAAATGGACTTTTTTTGATTCCCCTGTCAACTCTTAAAATCATTGGATGTAGAAATGCTGTACACTATACTTTGTGTAATTATTTTATTTTTATTTATCTTTGTTTTTTTTTTACTACTGTTATTTTAGTTTTTTTTATGTTTCATATTTTAGATTGTGTTGTATGTTTGTTCCTGATGGTTGTGCAATAAAAAAAAATAAATAAATAAAATAAATAAATAAATAAATAAAAAAAAAAAAAAAAAAAAAAAAAGCCGAAGCAAATGGTCAGATTTTGATTAAAGATTACCAAAACAAATCGTCAATTTCAGTAGATTAACTTGCACAGATTAATTGTTCACCTCAAGACTGGCAATTTGCTCAAGCAAAATAAACACTGTACATTTTGACCTTTAACCTTACGACTGCTGCAGATCTTGCATCAAGCCCTTCAGATGGGTCAGTTATTCACAGCATTTTGCATCACCAAAAAGAACATATTGATTGAGTTGAACGTGTATTTAGTGAGCATGCTACGGTCTAGCTTCTGTTTCGCTGTGCTGCGCTGCTGTAACACTTCACAGACTGCCACACACGTCAAAGAGTGTGAAGGGGATTTCCTCTTTCAGTGAACGCGTCCCACTCTCTCTCTGTTTGAGTGATTCTAAGTGTGTGTGTGTTCACCTGAATCATTTGCATCACT
This sequence comes from Danio kyathit, assembly GCA_903798195.1. Lineage (NCBI taxonomy): Eukaryota > Metazoa > Chordata > Actinopteri > Cypriniformes > Danionidae > Danio > Danio kyathit. The sequence goes on from LR812531.1 coordinate 53,816,945, forward strand.
CAGTGTTTCTGCCCTTCACCCTCCCTCTGTTTTCTTTTTCTCAAGATGATTTTTCTTGCATGATTTGACTTTAAGCCAGTGGCTGAAATACCAATGGGGAAGTTTCTTGGGTTGTGTGTGTTGGTTGCCAGTCTAAGCTTACTGTGGGTTAGCTCTCTCTCTCTCTCTCTCTCTCTCTCTCTCTCTCTCTCTCTCTCTCTCTCTCTCTCTCTCTCTCTCATCAGCTCTCTCATCTCTCTCTCATCTCTCATCTCTCTCACTCTCTTCTCTCTCCTCTCTCATCTCTCCTCTGTGTGTGTGTGTGTGTGTGTGTGAGAGAGGGCAATGAGGAAGTGACACACTGAGACGCTCTAAAATAACATGCTCATGTGGTGCCCATAGGTTTCAGCTCTTTTGCCATGAACGTCTGAAATTAGCAACTTTACTCAATGGTTTCCAAATTTAAACAGGAAAATCATGCACAATTCCACAGTAAACCGCACACACACTTATGCAATCACCTACATAAAGACATTTAAAATGGGGTTATTTTGAGTCATGTCTCTCATTGAATTCATCTTTATTTGTATAGCGCTTTTACAATGTAGATTGTGTCAAAGCAGCTTAACATAGAAGATTATAGTAAAGTGAAACAGTGTCAGTCCAGTTTCCAGTGTTGAAGTTCAGTTCAGTGTGATTTAATTTTCACTGCTGAAAGTCCAAACACTGAAGAGCAAATCCATCGATGAGCAGCTCCACAAATTCCAAACCAAGGAAGCCAGTGGCGACAGTGGCAAGGAACAAAACTTCACCAATTGACGAAAGTGAAGGAAAAACAAAAGGTCAAAATATACTGGTATTGCTATACTTGTGGGGACATTTGGTCAGTATTCCATATTACTGTATATTTACGGTGAAAGTGACGAGAGCGTCAAAGTAGCCGGATGTCATTCATTTTGCGATAAGCGGCGAGGAGCAGCGTGACGCGTCTTCGCCGGTGTGGGCATTGAGGAGAGTTGAAATCAATTCAACTTTATGGTAATGAGCTATGACGCGCTTCGGCGGCAAGCAATCAGAATGTAGAAGTCCACCGCTTGAGAGGAGTTCAAAGAACACAGTCCTATGAACTTTGGTTCCAACCACAGTTGTTCCCAAGGGTTTGATTATTGCGGTCAATGGATTTCCAACTATTTCCAATGTTTTCTTACAGGAACATACATTAAAAAAGTTACTGATGTGCATTAATGTTTTATATATATAATGTTATATATATATATATATATATATATATATATATAGAGAGAGAGAGAGAGAGAGAGAGAGAGAGAGAGAGAGAGAGAGAGAGAGAGAGAGAGTTGAAGTCATAATTATTAGCCCTGCTTTGAAGTTTTTTTTATTTTTTAAATATTTTCCAAATGATGTTTAACAGAGCAAAGAAATTTTCACAGTATGTCTGATAATATTTTTTCTTCTGGAGAAAGTCTTATTTGTTTTATTTTGGCTAGAATGAAAACAGTTTTTAATTTTTTAAAACCCATTTTAAGGTCAAAATTATTAGCCCCTTTAAGCTATATTTTTTCGATAGTCTACAGAACAAACCATCATTATACAATAACTTGCCTTATTACTCTAACCTGCCTAGTTAACCTAATTAACCTAGTTAAGCCTTTAAATGTCACTTTAAGCTGTATATAAGTGTCTTGAAAACTATCTAGTCAAATATTATTTACTGTCATCATGACAAAGGTAAAATATTAGAAATGAGTTATTAAAAGTATTATGTTTAAATGTGTTGAAAAATCTTCTCTCCATTAAACAGAAATTGGGGGAAAAATGAAACAGGGGGGCTAATAATTCAGGGGGGCTAATAAATCAGGGGGGCTAATAATTCTGACTTCAACTGTAGATATATTTTTTTTTTTAAAAAAGCAGGAATCTCATGCAACAATACAAAACAGTATTGCTGCTTCAGAATAATTCAGACATACGGACACATTGGGTAATTAACTGGAGCAAAGCCGCACCACATGCAACTTGATCTTCCATTGTTAATTGAAATTGATAAGAAGAGTTGATTTACTGATTTGGGGGCTGCACGATGGTGCAGTGGGTAGCGCGTTCGCCTCACAGTAAGAAGGTTGGTGGTTTGAGCCTCAGCTGGGTCAGTTGGCATTTCTGTGTGGAGTTTGCATGTTCTCCTCATGCTGGCGTGGGTTTCCTCCGGGTGCTCCGGTTTCCCCCACAGTCTAAACACATGCGCTATAGGTGAGTTAGGTAAGCTAAATTGTCTGTAGTGTATGTGTGTGAATGAGTGTGTATGGATGTTTCCCAGTGATAGGTTGCAGCTGGAAGGGCATTCACTGTTGGCGGTTCATTCCGCTGTGGCAACCCAAGATTAATAAAGGGACTAAGCCGAAAAGAAAATGAATGAATGAATGTAACTAGTTTGATATGCTGCAACGGCCCTATTAAATATGAGATTAATGTAGTTATAATAATATATTACATATAAATTATATATATATATATATACATTTTAAAATATTGGGCGACATGGTGGCTCAGTGTTTAGCACTGTCGCCTCACAGAAAGAAGGTCGCTGGTTTGAGTCCTGGCTGTTCTCCCCATGTTGATGTGGGTTTCCTCCGGGTGCTCTCGTTTCCCCCACAGTCCAAAGACATGCACTATAGGTGAATTGAATAAGCTAAATTGGCCGTAGTGTATGTGTGTATCTTTCCCAGTGCTGGGTTGCAGCTGGAAGGGCATCCGCTTTGTAAAACATATGTTGTATAAGTTGTTGGTTTATTTCACTGTGGCGACACTTGATGAATAAAAGGATTAAGCCGAAGGAAAATGAATGAATGAATATTAAAATGTAATAATTTATTTAGAAATTGAGATAATATAATATAAATATATCACAATTACAATAAAAACTTAAAATTTTAAAGTAAAATGTAAAAAAAAAGTTTTTAAATTGTACTTATATATCATAATTTTCATAAATATTTCTTTTAAAAACATGAAAATATCTTACAAACCCCAAAAATGTATGCATTTTTTAATAACAAAAAGCTTATGAAAACAAAGACACTATTTTTATTGTTGACTTCACATCACTTTGTGGTTTCTGCTTATGTTTATTTGGCAAAAGTGTGCATATATATATATATATATATATATATATATATATATATATATATATATATATATATATATATATATATATATATATATATATATATATATATATATAGATCACAATGACATCATGCAAAGATCACAAAGCATTAAAGTCTCTAGGACGGACAGACACACACACACACACACACACACACACACACACACACACACACACACACACACACACACACACACACACACACACACACACACACACACACACACACGTATATGCCTTTGTCCATCAGGGATTATGGTGTCATAACAAATAAGAAATTGACATGATATTTCACAACTAATTTAGAAAAGTACATTCTAAAGTCATTTTAGAGATGAGACGAGTAGAAATACTGACCACAAAAGTCACTAAAATATTTTAGCATAGTTATGAATTAACAAGAATCACACAACACTGAAAACTGAGGTAATAACGCTGAAAATCAGATTTGAAAAAAAGGAAATACGTTTTAAAATGTTAGGCGACACGGTGGCTCAGTGTTTAGCACTGTCGCCTCACAGCAAGAAGGTCGCTGGTTCGAGTCCCGGCTGTTCTCCCCTTGTTGGCTTGGTTTCCTCCGAGTGATCTAGTTTCCCCCACAGTCCAAAGACATGCACTATAGGTGAATTGAATAAGCTAAATTGGCTGTAGTGTATGAGTGTGTGTGTGTTTCCCAGTACTGGATTGCATCTGGAAGGGCATTCGCTGTGTAAAACATATGTTGGATAAGTTGCTGGTTTATTTCGCTGTGGTGACCCTTGATGAATAAAAGGATTAAGCAGAAGGAAAATGAATAAATGAATATTACAACGTAATAATTTATTCAGAAATTGAGATAATATAATATAAATATATCACAATTACAATTAAAAACTTGTTAAAAATTTAAAGTAAAATGTAAAATAATTCATTTTAATTATTTCATTATTTGACACCTTTTTATTGACTTCAGATCACTTTGTAGTTTCTGCTTATGTTTACTTGGCAAAAGTGTGCATATATAGATCACAATGACATCATGCAAAGATCACAAAGCATTATAGTCTCTAGGACACACACACACACACACGCATACACACAGAGAGAGAGATTTGGGGAACAGCAGGATTAGGGCACTTGGGTGGTTGTTTTCTTTAGCAAAGACACAGTTAGTCTCACATCCAATCAGAGCTCTCGAATCCCCTGCTGTTTGCATTGTCTGCTCTATGACATCATTGCATACCTGTGCTGTCATTGGCTGGTTATGCTGAATTCGCTGACCGGCTACAGAAATCACAGGCGGTGACATCATCAGCTGGAGCTCAACCAATAATGATGACACTTACAAAGAAAAGAAAAACATCCTACTCGGAAACACTAGTACACACACACACACACACACACACACACACACACACACACACACACACACACACACACACACACACACACACACACACACACACAAATCTATTGTGTCCATTTTTTTACTCACCCCAGTGCTGATCAAAACTGCCTAACTTTCTTCAATGAATCACAACATAATATATTCTGCAGACTATTGTGTTTATATTTTCTAATTATTTTTCCAATAGGGTATTTTAAAGTTCTTGTTGTAAGCCATGATCCAAACCAACAACTGTGTTGAAAATCACAACATTACACACTTTTAATTGAGCAAATGAAAATCAGACGAAAAGACTTTAATAAACAAACAGCAACTACAAATCCCATACAGCACTTTAAATTATAGTTCAAGAGTTCACACTTAGCTCATGATTTATCACATAGCTTGTTTGGCATGCTGTCCCGGGAGAGAGCCCTGAGCTCAAGGGATCCTCGGGCCCAGGGATCCCCCCTTTCACATGGCGAGGGGAAATTGAGCTCAGGTCGATCTCAAACTCCCCCGCTGCTGAGGCCAAGTGAACTTCTTGAGAGTAAGACATTAGAAAACGATTTAGGCTTATTATAGGAGCATATTTGGCCGGTGGGAGGAAACCGGGGAACCCGGGGGAAACCCACGCGGATACCAGATGACCCAGCAAGGACCTGACGCCATTGGTATTCTTGCTGTGAGGCAACAGTGCTAGTCACTGGGCCACCGTGCCGCCCATTCTGGATAAAGGTGGAAGAAGGGGAGGAGGGGGGTTTCTTTCCAGATGAAGATAGTTGTAGAAAGGAAATGAGGATATATATATAGTGACTTGGGGTGCTTTGATTGGAAGATCATGATTAGCTAATGTGGGCCAGCTGGGTCAATCATGAGCACATGCTCCTCTCGAAATTAGTTTAATATTAAACTTCACTTATTTATATGCAAAAAAACTACGTGTTTTAAATATAATGGGAACTTAAATGATTTACATATACAAATATTTAAGTAATTTGACACTTGATTTTTTTAGCTAAAAAAAAATCGTTTGGCTTGCTCTCTGATTGGTGGAAGTTTCTCCACAGCCTCATGGGTAATGTAGTTTTATTGCACAAACAAGCTTTAAAAGATGATTATTGTAAAAAAAAAATAATAAAAAATAATAAATAAATAAATAAATATAAATATATATATATATATATATATATATTTATAATATATTTACACACCAAGTTGAAGTCAGAATTATTGGCCCCCCTTTGAATTTTTTTTTTCTTTTTTAAATATTTCCCAAATTATGTTTAACAGAGCAAGGAACTTTTCACAGTATGTCTGATAATATTTTTTCTTCTGAAAAAAGTCTTCTTCAATTTATTTTGGCTAAAAAAAAAGCAGTTTTTAATTTTTTAAAAACCATTTTAAGGTTAAAATTATTAGCCCCTTTAAGCTATGTTTTATTTCGATAGTCTACAGAACAAACCATCATTATACAATAACTTGCCTAATTCCCCTAACCTGCCTAGCTAACCTAATTAACCTAGTTAAGCCTTTAAATGTTACCTTAAGCTGTATAGAAGTATCTTGAAAAATATCTAGTCAAATATTATTTACTGTCATCATGGCAAAGATAAAATAAATCAGTTATTAAAAATGAGTTATTAAAACTATTATGTTTAGAAATGTGCTGAAAAAATTTCTCTCCGTTAAACAGAAACTGGGGGAAAAAAAATAAACAAACAGGGGGGCGAATAATTCTGACTTCAGCTGTATGTATATATATATTTCAAATAATCCAGATTCAGCAAAAGCATATTATTAGCCCTGCAGTTAAATTTGAATTCTTTTTCAAATATTTCCCAAGTGATTTAACAGCACATTTTCACAATATTTCCTATTATATATTTTTTTCTGGAGAAGGTTTTATTTTTTTATTTATTCATTCATTCATTCATTTTCTTTTCGGCTTAGTCCTTTTTTTAATCTGGGGTCGCCACAGCGGAATTAACTGCCAATTTACCAGCATATGTTTTACACAGCGGATACCCTTCCAGCTGCTACCCATCACCGGGAAACATCCATACACACTCATTCACACACATACACTACAGACAATTTATTCAATTCACCTATACCACATGTTTTTGGACTTGTGGGGGAAACCGGAGCACCCGGAGGAAACCCACGTGAATGTGGAGAACATGCAAACTCCACACAGAAATGCCAACTGACCCAGCCAGAACTTGAACCAGCGAACTTCTTGCTGTGAGGCGATTGTGCTACCCACTGCGCCACCGTGCTGCCCTATTTTTAATTTTTTTTTAATTTAGTGTTTGCCTGAAATTATATATATATATATATATATATATATATATGAATAAATTAATTAATTAATATATAAAATAAATACATTTCTCGAATAATTTCTCAAGTGATATTTAACAGATTACAGACATTTTCACAGTATTTCCTCTAATATCTTTTCTTCTACAGAAAGTCTTATTTGTTTCATTTTGTCTAGAATATAAACAATTTTTACTTTTTAAAAACATTTTAAGGTCAATATTATTAGCCCCTTTATGCAATATGTTTTTTTTTTTTCGATTGTTGTTAAGTGACGTTCCTAATTACCCTAACTTGCCTAATCAAGCAAGATAAAGGCTGATTTATACTTCTACTTCTGCGCACACTTACGGTCCGGTGCAGCCTTCGCATGGTCGCATAGCCCTCGCCGTGGCTGATGCCAATGCTGATGTGCACCTCTCAAAAAAATAACTACATGTCGCCGCTAGGGGGTAAGGTTATGACGATTCTAAGGGCCCACGGCGAATTGTGGCCCCCAGCGATACTATTAGGGGCGTTACTATTAGGACTATTACTATTACTATTTCATTCGCGACCCCCCATCATCCTCCAACTGCGCTATTCACTTTCATCCACGACTCAACATCCCCCCGACCCCCCCTCGGGCTGTTTACTTTTGTTTGAATTATGTCCGTGACTCCCTCGAAATGTTGTCATAAGGCCTGTACGTTGCAAGCTCTGTGATTGGTTGGTTTAGTAGTTGTGACGAGCGTGGGCGAAGCTGAGAGAAGCAAATTCGTGGAGTGTGTGGAGTCCCGTGAAGGAGCTCAATACGCGTATGGCATAGCCATCGCTGTGGCTGACATTGACACTGATGCGCACCTCTTTAAAAAGTAACTACATGTTGACAGGAACGCTGTTGCCGGGGTAAAGTTAGGATGATTCTAAGGGCGCACAACGTTTTGGGGCACCCCGCTCTTCACTTTTGTTCGCGTCCCCCCATCATCCCCTCTCCCCGGCTCTTCACTTTTGTCTGAATTACGTCTGTGACAATCTCAGAATGTTGTCATGTTGTACCAGCTCTGTGATTGGTTGGTTTGGTAGCTGTGATAAGCAAGGCCGGTGCTGAGAGCTGCAAGCCCAATGGAGTGAGTGGAGTCCTGTGAAGGAGCTCAATATGGAAAGTTTTTTTTGTGTTTCCTTTATGATTAATATCGTTGCATGTCTGCTGGTTCCCGCCTCTGAATCAGCAAGTTTTAGTTTCTTGTAGCGTTCGTAAAAATCAAAACACCTGTGAAGAAACTCGACACAGAGGAACATAAAAACCTGCTGCCAGCTAGTGTTTTGGAAGTGTCAAAGCATTACAAACAGCATGCAGAAGTATAAATGCACGACTTTACTCAGCGCTGATCACTAGACAAGTATAAACCAGCCTTAAGTCTTTAAATTACACTTTAAGCTGAATACTATATCCTGCAAAATAACTAGTAAAGTATTATCTATATATCACTATGACAAAGACAAAATAAATCAGTTATTAGAAATGTATTTTGTTTATTTTTAATGATTATCAGTTACTCTTAAAAATCAGTTTCCCTATGGAGAAAATGCATTTTTTTTTTATCTCCAAAGTGTTGCATTGTGTGAAGTGCTATTTAAAAATATATAGAAATATATTCAGTTTAAATATATGCGTTTCTGAAGCCATATAGCTTTGTATGAGGATCAGCAAGCAAAATGAAATAGTTGTTTTGCGAGTCAGCTTCTCCAGTTTGATTTGCTGTCATGTTAAGTTAAACTCGGCTTGTTGTGGATGAATTTTGTGAGCAATGGAAGAGTTTAGAAAGGAAAGGCCATTTTAATGACAGTGATGCGTGTCAGCGTTTGTTTTATACACTGCTCTTGCTCTTAAAACTTTGATGAAAGTGAAATGTCGATTCCTCATTTTAATCTCTGGTTTAGAGACAGATTAAGCTGTCCCTGTTCCAGATGGACTCCTCTAGCAGATCAACTTCCCCTTCCTTTCCTTGCAGTATCACATTGTCTTTCTGTCTGTCTGGATACTTCTTCTTTCTGTAAATGAGAGAGAAACAGAGAGAGAGAGAGAGAGAGAGAGAGAGCTATATATAGGCAGATAAATATAGATGTAGATAAATTGATCAAAAGTGATAGTATACTGACATTTCAAATTTTGCAAACAAATTATTGATTCTCTTGAAGGTCCTAATTAAATGACATTTAACTAGATTATTTTCAATACAAATAATATTAAAAGACTACTTGAAAATTCTCAGTTTCTCTGAAATAACTAGGTTTATTATTATTTATTATCTTTAAAGGTCATATATACCACATTTCAAGTTACAAAATAGTCATTTATTGCATTTCTTCACCAAATAATGTCAATTTGTCAGAATAACACTAGTTTTTGTTTGTTGTGATCTGAAAATCAGTGTTATTCCAACAAATATTGATTTCTTAAAGGGATAGTTCACCCCAAAAATGTAAACCAGTTATATTCATTTTAAGACAACACGATACCAAAGATTTAAAGGGATAGTAAATTAACAGTAAATTAAAATTGTTTGGGGTGAACTATCCCCGTCACGATCACCAGCGATCCAGCCTGTGCACTAATGGACTACAAATCCGTCATTTATGGACTACATATTCAGTCATGCACCACAACCGGTTCCAAATCCTCTCTGATTGCAAACTCACAGCTGAAGCCGCTCATGAATTGATTACATGGACTATAAAGTCAAGACACAAACACAGAAGTTGCTGAGTCTTGTTATCTGTATAGTGACATTACAACGCGTTTTCCTTGCCTTGCCTTCCGTGTTTTAAACAAAGATTGGAAAACGTTGCCTGGTCTCGATTTCTGCTGCGATATTCAGATGGTAGGGTCAGAATTTGGCGTCAACAACATGAAAGCATGGATCCATTCTGTCTTGTCTCAACGGTTCAGGCTGGTGTTTGTGGTGTAATAGTGGGGGGGATATTTTCTTGGCACTCTTTGGGCCCATTAGTACCAACTGTGCATCGAGTCAACGCCACAGCCTACCTGAGTTTTGTTGCTGACATTGTCCATCCCTTTATGACCCCAGTGTACCCATCTCCTCTCACTTCCAGCAGGATAACATGCCATGTCATAAAGCGTGAATCATCTCAGACTGGTTTCTTGAACATGACAATGAGTTCACTGTACTCAAATGGCCTCCACAGTCAACAGAGCTCAATCCAATAGAGCACATTTGGGATGTGGTGGAACGGGAGATTCACATCATGTATGTGCAGCCGACAAATCTGCAGCAACTGCGTGATGCTATCATGTCAATATGGACCAAAATCTCAGGAATATTTCCAGTACCTTGTTGAAGCTAACACCACATCGGCTGTCCTTACCCAGCATCTTTCTCGCCAATGTACGGTCCCTGGTGAACAAAATGGATGAGATTCGACTGCGCATCAACCACAGCAAAAGATTATGGAACTGTAATGTCATGATTTTCACAGACACATGGCTAAACAGCGGGATACCAGACAACGCTGTATCTTTAACTGAGCATCACACATTCCGAGCAGACAGAACGGCGGATGACTCCGGTAAGACCCGAGGCGGAGGATTATGCATTTATATTAACAAAGCTTGGTGTACAAACTCTGTCATCGTTGGGAGACATTGCTCTGTTAATCTGGAATTTCTAATGGTCAAATGCAGACCCTTTTATCTGCCACGCGAGTTCACCTCAACTATCATTACTGCCGCCTATATTCCTCCCGATGCTGATGCTAAGTCGGCAATGAAAGAACTTCATGCAGCCATCAGCAAACAACAGACTGCTCACCCGGAGGCTGCTTTTATTGTTGCGGGGGATTTTAATCACTCAAACTTAAAGACAGTGCTCCCCAAATTCCATCAAAACATTTTCTGTCACACACGGGGAAACAAAACGTTGGACCATGTATACACAAACATGGCTGAAGCCTACGCTGTGACCCCCCTCCCCCACCTGGGTCAATCAGATCATCTTTCTTTGTTCCTCAGCCCCAAATACTCACCCCTCATCAACCGTGTGAAGCCATCAGTGAGGACCATCAAAGTGTGGCCAGCGGGGGTAGACTCCACGCTCCAGGACAGGTTTCAACACACTGACTGGAGTATGTTTGCTTCCCAGGCCACATGTGGCTCTAGCACAGACATTGACAGCTACACTTCCTCTGTTCTGGAATACATCAACACCACCATTGACAGTGTTACAACCCAGAAACCGATCACCACATACCCAAATCAAAAGCCATGGATGAACAAGGAGGTGCGCCTCCTGCTGAAGGCACGCAACACTGCCTTCAGATCAGGGGATGCACAGGCCTACAGCACTTCCAGGGCTAATTTGAAGAGGGGCATCAAAAAGGCCAAGCACTGTTACAAGCTAAAGCTAGAGGAGCACTTTTCCAACTCTGATCCTCAGCGCATGTGGCAGGGCATACAGGCCATCAGCAACTACAAACCCAGCCAGTCCACACCCACAGCCACAAACGTCTCCTTCCTGAACGAGCTTAATGACTTTTATGCCCGCTTTGAAAGAGACAATAAAGAACCCTACACCAGGATCACTTCCTCAACAGACCACTCACCCATCACACTCACCTCCTCAGAAGTCCACACCGCACTGAGTCGGATCAATGTGCGTAAGGCTGCTGGACCAGACAGTATTCCTGGGCGCGTCCTCAAAGCATGTGCAGAACAGCTCGCTGGGGTATTCACAGACATTTTCAACCTGTCCCTTAACCTAGCAGCTGTGCCAACATGCTTTAAAACCACCTCTATTGTGCCAGTGCCGAAACACTCCAGCCCAACATGCCTGAATGACTACCGCCCTGTAGCACTCACACCCATCATCATGAAGTGCTTCGAGCGGCTGGTCCTGGCACATCTGAAAGACTCTCTGCCATCCACACTGGACCCACATCAGTTTGCCTACCGTGGCAACAGGAGCACAGAAGATGCAGTCTCCATAGCACTGCACTCTGTACTCACACACCTGGACAATAAAAACACTTATGCACGAATGCTGTTTGTTGACTTCAGCTCAGCATTTAACACTGTCATACCCTCTAAGTTAATGATCAAACTTCGAGACCTGGATATCGACACGTCTCTCTGCAACTGGGTTATGGACTTTCTGACTAACAGACCTCAGAATGTGAGATCAGACCACATCTGCTCCACCACCATCACACTCAACATTGGTGTACCACAGGGCTGCGTGCTGAGACACCACAGTGATTGGTCTAATCAGCAACGATGATGAGACTGCCTACAGGGAGGAGATACAGCATCTGGCCACTTGGTGCACCGACAATAATCTGCTCCTTAACACCGACAAGACCAAGGAGCTCATTGTGGACTTCAGGAAGGGACGAACAGGCTCACATGATCCCATCCACATCAATGGGATGGCCGTCGAGCCTGTCTCATCCTTTAAGTTCCTGGGGACCCACATCTCAAAGGACTTTTCCTGGACCACCAACACCTCCAGCCTGGTCAAGAAGGCTCACCAGCGCCTATTTTTCTTAAGGCAACTTAAGAAGAACCAGCTGTCATCAGCCGTCTTGGTGAACTTCTACCGCTGCACAATAGAAAGCATCCTGACGAACTGTGTCACAGTCTGGTATGGAAGCTGCTCTGTTGCGGAGCGTAAGGCACTGCAGCGGGTGGTGAAAACTGCCCAACGCATCACAGGGACCACACTGCCAACCATAGAGGACATCCAGAGGAAACACTGTCTGCGCCGAGCACGCAGTATTCTTAAGGATTCCTCTCATCCTGCTCACAGACTGTTTTCTCTCCTGCCTTCTGGCAGGCGCTTCAGGCTCCCCCGGACAAAAACCAGTAGACTAAGGAACAGCTTTTTCCCCAGAGCTGTCTCCCTTTTGAACTCTGCCCCCCACTGACTCTTTGCCCCCCTGATACACCCCTCACTCTCCTCATAACTCATACTCCTCATAATCACTGCACTATTTAACATTTGCACATTTAAAAATTGCACATATTCATTGCACTGATTCATTTATTCTAACTGTACATACCCATGTACATTTGTAATTATGTACACACCCACTGTACATATACATTTGTAATTATGTTTATATATCTGCACACTTCTGATTATTAATAGCAACCTGTACATATATCCATCTATTGTAAATCTCTGTTCATAGCTAACACAACCTGTATATAATGCTCATAGTACATCCATCTGTAAATATCACCATAGTTTTTCTATAACTGCACTTTATAACTTATACCTGTATCCTGCACTTGCTGCTATTGCACTCCTGGTTAGACCTAAACTGCATTTCGTTTCCTTGTACTTGTACATGTGTAATGACAATAAAGTTGAATCTAATCTAATCTAATCTAATCTAATCTAATCTAATCTAATCTAATCTAATTTATGCCACAAATGCAGTTCTGAAGGCAAAAGGGGGTCCAACTCGATACTAGTATGGTGTACCTAATAAAGTGGCCGGTGAGTGTATATTGTTTTGTGTCTGCATTGTAAATGTTTGTTTGGCCTCATGCAGTTTTGATAGTGGTGCAGGTGTTTCGGAGTCGATCTTTCCCACACTGATAGCACTCTTGGCTGAAGCTTCTCGACAGCTCGGCGCACTCACCCACAGCAAGGAATTGATGTCAATAAATAATGTTCAGTCATTTTTAAAACATGGCCGTGTCATGGCGTATAGTGCACTGAAAATGAGGATTGAGAGCGTCAGGCTTCAGGCTCAAACAGAACTGGGACTTTGAGCCTCTGCCAAGAAAAACTGGCATTCGCTTGTTTGCTTTCACTTCTTCTTTCTGTCTGATGCTGATACAGCCACCCCGGAGAAACTATTTGAGGCATCTACTTTTTTGAAACCTGAGCTATTGTTTGATCATTTGATACATAGCAAATAGTTTATCTTAAGATTAAATGTTATAAACTGCGATGTTGTTTACTGATAATTGCCCCTTATGCAGCACACATTGGTTGTGTTTGGATCAAATAATAAATTAAGTTAACCGATTAAAACAAATTAAACAAATGCCAATTTGTGAAGTGATATCTAATATAGTTATATGTAAAATATATTTACATTGCAGTTTTAATATCACAAAATCTATTGATTCAAAATCTGTTAAAAATCTATTGAAAAAAATGAATTATTTATATATATTTATATCTTATTTATATATTTATTAATATATACATTTATATTATTTCTGTATTAATTTTAGATATAAAATGTATATATACAATTTTTAAATCAGATTGCTTATTTATATATTTATATAATATTATAAAACATATACAGTTGATGCCAGAATTATTCGCCCCCCTGTTTATTTATTTCCCCAATTTCTGTTTAATGGAGAGCAGATTTTTTTAAACACATTTCTAAACATAATAGTTTTAATAACTCATTTCTAATAACTGATTTATTTTATCTTTGCCATGATGACAGTAAATAATATTTGACTAGATATTTTTTCAAGACACTTCTATACAGCTTAAAGTGACATTTAAAGGCTTAACTAGGTTAATTAGGTTAACTAGGCAGGTTTGGGTAATTAGGCAAGTTACTGTATAATGATGGTTTGTTCTGTAGCTTATCGAAAATAAATATTGCCTAAAGGGGCTAATAATTTTGACCTCAAAAATGTTTTTAAAAAATTAAAAACTGCTTTTATTCTAGCCAAAATAAAACAAATAAGACTTTCTCCAGAAGAAAAAATATTATCAAACATACTGTGAAAATTTCCTTGCTCTGTTAAATATAATTTAGGAAATATTTAAAAAAGAAAAAAATAATTAAAAGGGGAGTAATAATTCTGACTTCAACTGTATATTATAAATTTGCCTTACATTTTTAAGCTGAATCAAATTAACATTATGAGTCCATTGAACTTATGTTAAACTGAATTAAAACAACTTGCGTAACTTACAAAATTAAGTTAGATCATGATTAACTTAACTAAAAACCATATGCTTTCAGGACTAATTGATCATATACATTTTTACAGTATATATATATATATATATATATATATATATATATATATATATATATATATATATATATATATATATATATAGTTATACAACAGTTCTGTCTGGTTATTGAATCTGATTGGCTCATAGCCGTGCAATATTCTGCAAATAACAGCACTCGTTCAGCCTCTAAACCCTGCACCCTTGTGTATTACTCCTCCCACACACAGCAACAAGCAGCGGTTGCTCAGTTTGACAAATATTGCAGCTGTTGGACAACATAATGTACTTTTGAGACTTTTTAGTCGAGAATGTAGTTGTTTAGATTGCAACTATATAGTTTATTTATAAGGATAGTGCCTATTTTAAATATTTATCATTTCAGAGAGACAACGCGTCAGCGGCCATTAGCCTGTCATTGACCAGACCAAAGATGGTTGACATTGTCTATCCACGAGATGGCGACAGAGACCGCATAATAAGCCCTTAGAGGAGGAAAAACTCAGCGTAATTTTAAACTACAGCTGATCAAATCATTATAAAACCGGTAAGTGACTTTCTAAGTTGATCTCTCTCTTTTGTATGTTGTAGTGCTGTATTTACACCATAGTAAATGTAGTGTATTGAGTGTGAAATGGAACTCACATATTAGGAATATATGTATTTTGTGTTGGCCACTCTTTGTATAACCCTGAGTTACTTTTTGGTTGGCCATATGTTTCTAATGCGTCTCCTGTTTTCGCTACTCCAGACTAGTCCAGTGAACAGATAGAAATAACAAATGCCCACATGTGTTTAGCGTTTTTCCCTATCACAAACACAACAGTAATCTGGTAGTTTGTGTTGCTTTAACTTTTTTCGGGGTTAATTATTGTAATCTCCCGATTGCAACAGAGAAATACTGGGAAATCTCTGTGGACTGATGACATTTCATGCCATTCAGTCTTATAATAACTTTAAAATGTGAGCAAAGTCACCTGTTTTGTCATCAGTTTAGATATTACGCTAGAGAATCCTTCAAATACTAGCTCTAAAGTGACGTTGGTGAATGAGCAATGGTTTCAGCTGTTCTGACGTCAGCTGCAGATGTGAAGGAATGGCGAAAGAAAGTAGTTCCTCTTACACTAGGTTTTTTAGACTCTCCGTCTTTGATTTTCTTTTTTATACACACGATTATGCCATCGAACTGTTATATAAACGCAATATCACACTCATAGCAGTGCGATGTGGCTGTATATCATATATTGGCACTGCAGTCTCGTGCCAGCGCACGCATCCCCCTAGTGCTGATATACAGCCACATCACGCTGTTACTCGTGTGGTATTGCGTATATATATATATATATATATATATATATATATATATATATATATATATATATATATATATATATATATATATATATATATATATATATATATATATATATATATATATACAGTTAAAGTCAGAAATATTCGCCCCCCTGTTTATTTTTTTCCCCCAATTTCTGTTTAATAGAGAGAAGATTTTTTCAACACATTTCTAATCATAATAGTTTTTATAACTCATTTTTAATAACTGATTTATTTTATCTTTGCCATGATGACAGTAAATAATATTTAATTAGATATTTTTAAGACACTTCTATACAGCTTAAAGTGACATTTAAAAAATATTATCAGACATACTTTGAAAATGTCCTTGATCTGTTAAACATCATTTGGGAAATATTTAAAAAAGAAAAAAAATTCAAGGCGGGCTAATAATTCTGACTTCAACTATATATATATAAGTATATGTATGTATGTATGTATGTATGTATGTATGTATGTATGTATGTATGTATGTATGTATGTATGTATGTATGTATGTATGTATGTATGTATGTATGTATGTATATAAGCATTCTTACAGCATTGTTATTAGAATATGTATATACACTGTAAAACCCGATAAGTTAACTCAAACTGTTTGAGGAAACTGATTGCAGGGTATGATGGTATGAGTATTGTAAACTTATATATTGTGCCACATACACATATATCATTTGTGTTGATATCATCCAACTTTTAGAGTAAAAGTAGCAAACATTTTAAGTTCAGTTATCAAATCACTATTAGTTCAATTAACTTAAACGAATTAAGTCCAAACAACTATAAAGCTACTGATATGGCTTGGTACACTGTAAAACCCGATAAGTAAAGTTAACTCAAACTGTTTGAGGAAACTGATGGCGGCAAACCATTTAAGTTTTGAAACAATGTTTTGAGTACTGTAAACTATATGACTATGACTATACATACATATATTATTTGTGTTGATATCAGATATTGATATTGTGTTCAGTTATCAGATCACTATGAGTTCAACGAATTAAGTCCAAACAGCTATATACTGTAGCTACTCAAATGGTTTAGTATTGCTTCTAGCATTAGAGTTAACACAAAAATATGAAATTCATACATTCATAACTCATTAATTTTGAGTTCTGCTTAATATGATCCTTTCATGAATTACAATAACTCTTTTTCAATGAGTCTGTGTTAAACGAACTTATTTAATTTAGTGATTTTCACTGTTAGGTTTTACAGTGCATTCCTTCTAGCATTACGGTAGAGTTAAAAATATAATTAACTCATGCATAATTCATTCGATTACAAAAAAATATGACATTTGCTGTTTGTTCAAACTACTTACTGTATTTAAAATGAGCTGAAACAACACAATTCTAAAGATTTTTGGGGGACAACTGAATTGTTTTGTGTTTAACCAACTTATATTTGTAAAAATGACCAGGCTAGCTTAATCAATTTGTGTTGGACAACATGAAGGGATTGTGTGGAACCCAGCATTTTTTACCGTGTAGAGTTCTGCTTAATATAATCAGTTTATGAGTTACCATAACTCTTTTTCATTGAGTTAAAGTAACTTTTTTTTTTTTTAATTATAAGTTAAAGTAACTTATTTTATTTAATGATTTTCACTGGGTTTTACAGTGATTTAATGTTACAGTGCAATAATAATACTATAATAAATGCAATTTCACACCGTAAAAAAGTATATGATCAATAATCATGACAACATGTGTTTTTATTATAGGTGGGCATAGATTAATTTTTTTAATCTAGATTAATCTAGATTAAAATGGCTCATTTGAATTCTGCCGAAGGCATTCAGAATATGTGTGCTACCCAAATAATAAGTCTTTGAGAACGGGTTTCTCAAGCCAGGTGGCGCATTAGACCAGGGGCTCATCTCCTGTTTCCAAAATGCATCACAAACTGCTTGAGAAACTGTTCTACTATAATAATTGGTGATGAAAATAAATGATGTTCAATAAGATGTACTTGTGTTTACTAACTGTTTATTCAGTTAAACATGAATGTTGAACTGTAGGCCTACATAAGCTCCAAACAGTGATTTCATACTTGCTTTTGATGTACGTACATACAGAAAATGCTGCTTCACAAAGGCAAGTTCACAGAGTCCTGACAGTGTCAAACATTGAGTATGTTTACATGAGCAACAATACTTTAATACGATTTTAATATGATTAAAACAATACTCTGATTAAGAGTCCACCATGTAAACAGCGATTTTTGATTACTTAATGCGACTAAAGTCATAACTGCACTAAACAGAAATGGAATTGAGACGTGGAGCATAATTTCCGACAAGATCCACACAGGCGGCTGTCAGTAAAGGACCGCACAGACACACAGACGCACACACACAAACACACACACATCGCGAAATGCGGAAGTATTTTTTCTTCTCATTTGGCGTGAGTTATTAAATTCCATAACACTCTCACCTGTCCTTACTCATTTATTTGCGTCTAATACCCCAGTTTGTCACGAAGGCATGAATTAAATGTTTGTAAGTTAAAGTGAAACTGCTCAACTGCAGTTAGAGTCAGGCATCCTGCTGATTTGATTCAGAAGGGCACTTCTTTCCCAGACGGCTCACCGGTCAGGTATACATCCGCGCTAAACTATCAAGGTGAAAGTCATCATAGCTTAAGTAGAAAAGACCCAGCTCTCACCCAACTTTGAGAATAGATTAACGGCGATAATTTTCTTATCGCGCGATAAGAGTCTCGCGTTAACGCAGCACGTTAACGCCGATAACGGCCCAGCACTTGTTTTTATGTTAATTATAACTTAAGATCACAAGCTATTTTAAGTCAGTTTAACGTAATTTAGGTTAAGATAATGAATCTGGGGTGCGACAGTGGCTCAGTGGTTTGCACTGTCGCCTCAAGAATGTCACTGGTTCAAGCCACAGCTGGGTCAGTTGGCATTTCTGTGTGGAGTTTGCATGTTCTCCTCGTGTTGGTGGGGTTTTTCTCTGGGTGCTTCAGTGTTCTGTCGATTTGTCCTACTTTGTCAGATTGTCCTACCTCCTATTCAAAAAATAGGTAGCACATTTTGATAACGCAAAATGCTACCCATCAGATTTTGCTACCAGTGTAAATTTTATTGTGGAGTAGTGTGATATGAGTCTGTAATATCGCCTTAACCTACCTAATCCCTAACCTCAACCTCGGAACCATTCAAATACAGTGTCGGCAGCGTGATCTGGTGGGTAGGATAAAATGTTCACAGTCCAAAGACATGCGGTATAGGTGATTGGATAAACTAAATTGACCGTATATTGTATGTGTGTGGAGGAGTGTGTATAGATATTTCCCAGTACTGGGTTGCAGCTGGAAGAGCATCCCTCGCATAAAAAATATGCTGGGATAGTTGGCGGTTCATTCCGCTGTGGCAACCTTTGATGAATATAGGAACTAAGCCAAAGGAAAAAGATTGAATGTATGAATAATGAATCTGATACAACTTAAAAATTTAAGACAAGAATGTTTTATTTACAGTATAATAACTCTTATCTGTTGATATATATATATATATATATATATATATATATATATATATATATATATATATATATATATATATATATATATATATATATATATATATATATATATATATATATATATATATATATATACAGGGAGTGCAGAATTAATAGGCAAGTTGTGTTTTTGAAGATTAATTTTATTATTGAACAACAACCATGTTCTCAATGAACCCAAAAAACTCAATAATATCAAAGCTGAATATTTTTGGAAGTAGTTTTTAGTTTGTTTTTAGTTTGAGCTATTTTAGGAGGATATCTGTGTGTGCAGGTGACTATTACTGTGCAGAATTATTAGGCAACTTAACAAAAAACAAATATATACCCATTCAATTCCATGGATTCTGTCAGTGTTTTGATCTGTTCACCATCAACATTGCGTGCAGCAGCAACCACAGCCTCCCAGACACTGTTCAGAGAGCTGTACTGTTTTCCCTCCTTGTAAATCTCACATTTGATGATGGACCACAGGTTCTCTATGGGGTTCAGAGCAGGTGAACAGGGTGTCAATTGTTTTTCTTCTTTTAGACCCTTTCTTGCCAGCCAAGCTGTGGAGTACTTGGACGCGTGTGATGGAGCATTGTCCTGCATGAAAATCATGTTTTTCTTGAAGGATGCAGACTTCTTCCTGTACCACTGCTTGAAGGTGTCTTCCAGAAACTAGCAGTAGGACTGGGAGTTGAGCTTGACTCCATCCTCAACCCGAAAAGGCCCCACAAGCTCATCTTTGATGATACCAGCCCAAACCAGTACTCCACCTCCACCTTGCTGGTGTCTGAGTCGGACTGGAGCTCTCTGCCCTTTACCGATCCAGCCACGGGCCCATCAAGACTCACTCTCATTTCATCAGTTCATAAAACCTTAGAAAAATCAGTCTTGAGATATTTCTTGGCCCAGTCTTGACGTTTCAGCTTGTGTGTCTTGTTCAGTGGTGGTCGTTTTTCAGCCTTTCTTACCTTGGCCATGTCTCTGAGTATTGCACACCTTGTGCTTTTGGGCACTCCAGTGATGTTGCAGCTCTGAAATATGGCAAAACTGGTGACAAGTGGCATCTTGGCAGCTGCACGCTTGACTTTTCTCAGTTCATGGTTCAGTTCTCAGTTTATTTTGCGCCTTGGTTTTTCCACACGCTTCTTGCGACCCTGTTGACTATTTTGAATGAAACGCTTGATTGTTCGATGATCACGCTTCAGAAGTTTGGCAATTTTAAGAGTGCTGCATCCCTCTGCAAGATATCTCACTATTTTTGACTTTTCGGAGCCTGTCAAGTCCTTCTTTTGACCCATTTTGCCAAAGGAAAGGAGGTTGCCACCTGATATAGGGTGTTGATGTCATTAGACCACACCCCTTCTCATTACAGAGATGCACATCACCTAATATGCTTAATTGGTAGTAGGCTTTCGAGCCAATACAGCTTGGAGTAAGACAACATGCATAAAGAGGATGATGTGGTCAAAATACTAATTTGCCTAATAATTCTGCACTGCCTGTATATATATATATATATATATATATATATATATATATATAAATATATATAATGATATCTTAATGTCCTTAAAAAGTAGTTATATTAATTTTCAACACTAATAAAGCACGTTTCTTCAGCCTAAAATCAGCATATTACTATGATTTCTTAAGTATTGTGTTCAATTTTTAATCCTTAAATTTATAAAATAGATTAAATCAGGGTTTTTTTTCAAAGTGTTTTATTTAATGCAGTGAAATTCACACATTTTAAACTGTATCTGACTTCCAAATACTTTTTGTGGCTGTTACACAGTGTTTGCCTTCCCTTGATATAATAATAAGCAATAAATCAAGGTGAGCGCGAAACATGGCAGTAGCAGGGCATTGTGGGATTGTATATTTGACTCTTCTCTTTGCTATCAGTCACCGTGTCTGCGGCTGTGATAATGTTTTCAGCAGACACACAGAGTGATGGAGGAGACGCAGGAATGTATCTGGCTTGTATCTGCTGTGATGCCGGATGACTGTGTTTATGAGACCAGTCTGGATCAGAGACGGCAGAAAAACCTCTGTCAGAAACTGCTCACAATCACACAAACTAGAGAGCGTTTAGAGGCTAAGCCTAGAATTAGGCTACATTGAACTACAGTTGAGGTCAGAAGTATTAGCCCCCTTGTGTATTTTTTCCCCAATTTCTGTTTAACAGAAAGAAGATTTTTCAACACATTTCTAAACATAGTAGTTTTAATAACTCATCTCTAATAACTGATTTCTTTTATCTTTGCCATGATGACAGTAAATAATATTTGACTAGATATTTTTTAACATACTAGTATTCAGCTTAAAGTGACATTCAAAAGCTTAACTCGGTTAATTAGTTGGGGTAATTAGGCAAATCATTGTATAAAGATGGAAAAACAATATTGCTTAAAGGGGCTAATAATATTGACCTTAAAATTGTTTTTTTTTTTAATTAAAAACTGCTTTATTCTAGCCGAAATAAAACAAATAAGACTTTCTACTGAAGAAAAAATATTATAGGAAATACTGTGAAAAATTCCTTGCTCTGTTAAACATAATTTGTGAAATATTTGCAAAAGAAAAACAAATTCACAGAAGTGCGAATAATTTTGACTTCAACTGTTCATTGAAACTACACTGTAAAAAAATGCTGTGTTTCACACAATCAACTTGTGTTGGGACAACATGAAGGAATTAAGTTAACTTCGTTTTTTTTTTTAATTTAAGTCGATTGAACATGAAACAATCAAGTTGTCCCCCCAAAAAACTCAGGAATTGTGTTGAAGAAACAGCAAACGTCATTTTTTTTATGTGTATACTGTAAATTCAATTTGAATCAAATGATCTTTTTTTTAGTTATTTCAACCCACATCAGTTAAACGGACTAAAATGTTAAGTTAAACTTTGTATAACTAGTTAAAAAGAAGTTAAACCCGATTAACTTTTTTAAATTATTTAAAGTAACATAAAAGTTTTTGTTTTGATGGCTTTATGTCATGTTATATTTACAGTGTATGTTGAGGAGTAAATCTTTAAATAAACGAGTGATTGCTTGCATTATTAATACATTTACTCTATAAATGTTTTACAGTCATTTTGTTTTAAAGTTACAAAAGATACCAATTTTGAATTCTGAACCTTATTTTTATCACGAAATCGTGTTAAACTTGATCATGATTTATGTAAAAACAAAGTATTTTCAACATTAAGAATGCTAAAAAAAAATTATAATAACAAATAATAAATTAGAATATTAGAATGATTTATATTATAATATTATAAAGATTTTGAGGGATGACACAAAATATTCAGTTTTGAATCACAGGAATAATTAATATTTTGCAATATGTTCACATAGAAAAGTTATTTTTAGTTCTGATAATAATTTATAACTTTTCTCAATAAATTCAGTCTTAGTTAATAAAAGTTAATTAACTTTAAAACATTTTTTTAAATCTTGCCTTTTAATGTTAGTTTATAACAATTATAGGTAACACTTTACAATAAGGTTCATTAGTTAATGCATTTACTAACATGAACTAATCATGAACAACACGTGTACCGCATTTGTTAATAATAATTGAACATTTACTGATGCATTATTAACATCCAAGTCCATGCTTGTTAACATTAGTTAATGCACCATGAGTTAACATGAACTAACAATGAACAACTTTATTTCCATTAATTAATGTTAACTAACATTAATAAATCCTGTAGTAAATGCATTGTTCATTGGTTGTTCATGTTAGTAAATGCATTAATTACCATTAACTAATGAACCTTATTGTAAAGTGTGACTCAATTATATCTAACTATATGTTATAATCATATATAACATTATAATAAAATAATTTATAGAACTTGCCAAAAAGAAACTCTTGGTTAAATAGTTTTTTTTACTTCAGTGACAGTATATGAAATTTAATTTAGTTCAGAGAATCATAACTTTTCACCAAAAAAATTCAAATTCAACAGGCTTTTTTAAAAACCTGCCCCTAATATAACTATGATTATCCTAATTTATCAAGCTAGAAAAATGTATCCAACATTATAATACAATTTGCCAAAATCATTACAAAACGATGCAAACATGGTTCAGTTAAACCTCAGTGCAAAGATTCTGTGATTCATCCACATAACAGAGTCATTCATTCATTTTCCTTCGGCTTAGTCCCTTTATTTATTAGGGGTATCCACAGCGGAATGAACCGCCAACTATTCCAGCATATGTTTTACACAGCGGATGCCCTTCCAGCTGCAACCCAGTACTGGGAAACATCCACACACACTCATTCACACACATACACTACAGCCAATTTAGCTTATTTAATTCACCTAAAGCGCATGTGTTTGGACTGTGGGGGAAACAGGAGCACCTGGAGGAAACCCACACCAACACGAGGAGAACATGCAAACTCCACACAGAAAGGCCAACTGATCCTGCTGGGACTTGAACCAGTGACCTTCTTGTTGTGAGGCGACAGTGTAAACCACTGTGTTAACCACTGAGCTACCCATAACAGAGTCATTTAAATGAACCAAACATCCACAAAGAAGGGAAACAGTACGATTTTTTTTTGTTTGTTTCAGTTCACTAATCTGTATGCACATCATCATGTGACATAAAAACAGCAATGCAGCATTTTTATTTCACTAGAACTGATTTTATACTGAAAAACCTTCAGTATTTTGAAAGCAGCACTTTAAATTATTGGCTATCAAACACAATTCCTCACACTAACGGTAGAACTACTCCAGATTTATTTGCCCTGTCCTATGTTGTCATAAAGTGTCATAAATTGTGACAGATTCATATTCAGAAGGACTGAAGTGCATGGACACACACACACACACACACACACACACACACACACACACACACACACACACACACACACACACACACCAAATGACATGAATACTTCTGCTTTTTCTTTCAGTTGTGTTTATGCTGAATTGCTGTTCCTTACACACACACACACACACACACACACACACACACACACACACACACACACACACACACACACACACACACACACACACTTTTCAAGCCTTACATGGATCTCGCTGTAAACCTGAGCTCTTAAATGTTTTCACTCAATTACAACCAAGGACATTTGCTGAATCGCTATTGAGGTTATTTGACTCTCCGTCCTGGATCCCCTCATACTTTAGATCTGCTTAAAAATCACATACTACATTTGATTTGAAACCACTTTCTTCAAGACCATTAAAAAAAGTATGTTCTATAATGCAATTTGGATGCTATTTACATTATGCTGGTCATTCACATGTTTCTTTCTTTTGAAAAATAGGTTTCATTATATAATCATCGTCTCTTTATAAATTACAATTTTAGTTTTGTCTGTTATTGTAAGTACTACAATGTAAAAAAAAAGTGAGTAAACCAGTTGTTTTTAAAGCGATTAGTTGACTTTACTCAAGAAAAGTGAATAAATCAGTTGCTTTTAAAGCGATTAGTTGACTTTACTCAAGAAAAGTGAGTAAATCAGTTGCTTTTAAAGCGATTAGTTGACTTTACTCAAGAAAAGTGAGTAAACCAGTTGCTTTTAAAGCGATTAGTTGACTTTACTTAATGAAAAGTGAGTAAACCAGTTGCTTTTAAACCGATTAGTTGACTTTACTCAAGAAAAGTGAGTAAACCAGTTGCTTTTAAAGCGATTAGTTGACTTTACTCAAGAAAAGTGAGTAAACCAGTTGTTTTTAAAGCGATTAGTTGACTTTACTCAAGAAAAGTGAGTAAACCAGTTGTTTTTAAAGCGATTAGTTGACTTTACTCAAGAAAAGTGAGTAAATCAGTTGCTTTTAAACCGATTAGTTGACTTTACTCAAGAAAAGTGAGTAAACCAGTTGCTTTTAAACCGATTAGTTGACTTTACTCAAGAAAGTGAGTAAACCAGTTGCTTTTTAAACCGATTAGTTGACTTTACTCAAGAAAAGTGAGTAAACCAGTTGCTTTTTAAAGCGATTAGTTGACTTTACTCAAGAAAAGTGAGTAAACCAGTTGCTTTTAAAGCGATTAGTTGACTTTACTCAAGAAAGTGAGTAAACCAGTTGCTTTTAAACCGATTAGTTGACTTAACTCAAGAAAAGTGAGTAAACCAGTTGCTTTTAAACCGATTAGTTGACTTAACTCAAGAAAAGTGAGTAAACCAGTTGCTTTTAAACCGATTAGTTGACTTTACTCAAGAAAAGTGAGTAAACCAGTTGCTTTTAAAGCGATTAGTTGACTTTACTCAAGAAAAGTGAGTAAACCAGTTGTTTTTAAAGCGATTAGTTGACTTTACTCAAGAAAAGTGAGTAAACCAGTTTCTTTTAAACCGATTAGTTGACTTTACTCAAGAAAAGTGAGTAAACCAGTTGCTTTTAAAGCGATTAGTTGACTTTACTCAAGAAAGTGAGTAAACCAGTTGCTTTTAAAGCGATTAGTTGACTTTACTCAAGAAAAGTGAGTAAACCAGTTGCTTTTAAAGCGATTAGTTGACTTAACTCAAGAAAAGTGAGTAAACCAGTTGCTTTTAAACCGATTAGTTGACTTTACTCAAGAAAAGTGAGTAAACCAGTTGCCTTTAAAGCGATTAGTTGACTTTACTCAAGAAAAGTGAGTAAATCAGTTGCTTTTAAAGCGATTAGTTGACTTTACTCAAGAAAAGTGAGTAAATCAGTTGCTTTTAAAGCGATTTGTTGACTTTACTCAAGAAAAGTGAGTACACCAGTTGCTTTTAAAGCGATTAGTTGACTTTACTCAAGAAAAGTGAGTAAACCAGTTGCTTTTTAAAGCGATTAGTTGACTTTACTCAAGAAAGTGAGTACACCAGTTGCTTTTAAAGCGATTAGTTGACTTTACTCAAGAAAAGTGAGTAAACCTGTTGCTTTTAAAGCGATTAGTTGACTTTACTCAAGAAAAGTGAGTAAATCAGTTGCTTTTAAAGCGATTAGTTGACTTTACTCAAGAAAAGTGAGTAAACCAGTTGCTTTTAAAGCGATTAGTTGACTTTACTTAATGAAAAGTGAGTAAACCAGTTGCTTTTAAACCGATTAGTTGACTTTACTCAAGAAAAGTGAGTAAACCAGTTGCTTTTAAACCGATTAGTTGACTTTACTCAAGAAAAGTGAGTAAACCAGTTGCTTTTAAACCGATTAGTTGACTTTACTCAAGAAAAGTGAGTAAACCAGTTGCTTTTTAAAGCGATTAGTTGACTTTACTCAAGAAAAGTGAGTAAACCAGTTGCTTTTAAAGCGATTAGTTGACTTTACTCAAGAAAGTGAGTAAACCAGTTGCTTTTAAACCGATTAGTTGACTTAACTCAGAAAAGTGAGTAAACCAGTTGCTTTTAAACCGATTAGTTGACTTAACTCAAGAAAAGTGAGTAAACCAGTTGCTTTTAAACCGATTAGTTGACTTTACTCAAGAAAAGTGAGTAAACCAGTTGCTTTTAAAGCGATTAGTTGACTTTACTCAAGAAAAGTGAGTAAACCAGTTGTTTTTAAAGCGATTAGTTGACTTTACTCAAGAAAAGTGAGTAAACCAGTTGCTTTTAAACCGATTAGTTGACTTTACTCAAGAAAAGTGAGTAAACCAGTTGCTTTTAAAGCGATTAGTTGACTTTACTCAAGAAAGTGAGTAAACCAGTTGCTTTTAAAGCGATTAGTTGACTTTACTCAAGAAAAGTGAGTAAACCAGTTGCTTTTAAAGCGATTAGTTGACTTAACTCAAGAAAAGTGAGTAAACCAGTTGCTTTTAAACCGATTAGTTGACTTTACTCAAGAAAAGTGAGTAACCAGTTGCCTTTAAAGCGATTAGTTGACTTTACTCAAGAAAAGTGAGTAAATCAGTTGCTTTTAAAGCGATTAGTTGACTTTACTCAAGAAAAGTGAGTAAATCAGTTGCTTTTAAAGCGATTTGTTGACTTTACTCAAGAAAAGTGAGTACACCAGTTGCTTTTAAAGCGATTAGTTGACTTTACTCAAGAAAAGTGAGTAAACCAGTTGCTTTTTAAAGCGATTAGTTGACTTTACTCAAGAAAGTGAGTAAACCAGTTGCTTTTAAAGCGATTAGTTGACTTTACTCAAGAAAAGTGAGTAAATCAGTTGCTTTTTAAAGCGATTAGTTGACTTTACTCAAGAAAAGTGAGTAAACCAGTTGCTTTTTAAAGCGATTAGTTGACTTTACTCAAGAAAGTGAGTAAACCAGTTGCTTTTAAAGCGATTAGTTGACTTTACTCAAGAAAAGTGAGTAAATCAGTCGCTTTTAAAGCGATTAGTTGACTTTACTCAAGAAAAGTGAGTAAATCAGTTGCTTTTAAAGCGATTAGTTGACTTTACTCAAGAAAAGTGAGTAAGTCAGTTGCTTTTAAAGCGATTTGTTGACTTTACTCAAGAAAAGTGAGTAAACCAGTTGCTTTTAAAGCGATTAGTTGACTTTACTCAAGAAAAGTGAGTAAATCAGTTGCTTTTAAAGCGATTTGTTGACTTTACTCAAGAAAAGTGAGTAAACCAGTTGCTTTTAAAGCGATTAGTTGACTTTACTCAAGAAAAGTGAGTAAAGCAGTTGTTTTAAAGCGATTAGTTGACTTTACTCAAGAATAGTGAGTAAACCAGTTGCTTTTTAAAGCGATTAGTTGACTTTACTCAAGAAAAGTGAGTAAATCAGTTGCTTTTTAAAGCGATTAGTTGACTTTACTCAAGAAAAGTGAGTAAATCAGTTGCTTTTAAAGCGATTAGTTGACTTTACTCAAGAAAAGTGAGTAAACCAGTTGCTTTTAAAGCGATTAGTTGACTTTACTCAAGAAAAGTGAGTAAACCAGTTGCTTTTAAAGCGATTAGTTGACTTTACTCAAGAAAAGTGAGTAAACCAGTTGCTTTTAAAGTGATTAGTTGACTTTACTCAAGAATAGTGAGTAAACCAGTTGCTTTTAAAGCGATTAGTTGACTTTACTCAAGAAAAGTGAGTTAGTTGACTTTACTCAAGAAAAGTGAGTAAACCAGTTGCTTTTAAAGCGATTAGTTGACTTTACTCAAGAAAAGTGAGTAAACCAGTTGCTTTTAAAGCGATTAGTTGACTTTACTCAAAAAAAGTGAGTAAATCATTTGCTTTTAAAGCGATTAGTTGACTTTACTCAAGAAAAGTGAGTAAATCAGTTGCTTTTAAAGCGATTAGTTGACTTTACTCAAGAAAAGTGAGTAAACCAGTTGCTTTTAAAGCGATTAGTTGACTTTACTCAAGAAAAGTGAGTAAACCAGTTGCTTTTAAAGCAAATAGTTGACTTTACTCAAGAAAAGTGAGTAAACCAGTTGCTTTTAAAGCAAATAGTTGACTTTACTCAAGAAAAGTGAGTAAACCAGTTGCTTTTAAAGCGATTAGTTGACTTTACTCAAGAAAAGTGAATAAATCAGTTGCTTTTAAAGCGATTAGTTGACTACTCAAAAGTGAGTAAACCAGATACATTTACTGTATATAAATATGTGTATATATATTACTCATTCAGCCTGTTAGCTCTGCATCTTTAACACATTCATAGTGGTCTTCTCTCCGCCTGTCTGTCTTTGATGCTCTTTGCATGTTTGTCTTCAGACTTCATGATTTCATCCACTCCCCCTGGCGCTGCTCAAATCCCTCCGCACTTTAACAGAAATGCACCGCTGTAGTAAATCACTCAGTACAGCCCAGCTCACTCTGCCAGATCTGTGTGTGTGTGTGTGTGTGTGTGTGTGTGTGTGTGTGTGTGTGTGTGTGTGTGTGTGTGTGTGTGTGTGTGTGTATGTGTGTGTGTGTGTGTGTGTGTGTGTGTGTGTGTGTGTGTGTGTGTGTGTGTGTGTGTGTGTGTGTGTGTGTGTGTGTGTGTAATGTGGATGGAGAATTCCTGATGAGGCGATCCCAGTCCCTCACCGCATCAACACTAGTTTCACCACTGACGGCATTATTTGGCCATTATTTCAACATGCAGCCGGAGAATTAAACAGTCTCTGTTAGTCCCGAACTTCATCGACGTTTAGATTAAAGATGTATTTTTTTTTGTTTAGCCAAAGTGTAATAAAAAGCAGACGAGTGCTGCACAACAATCAGCGCCCATATAGAAATCTGATATATGAAAACAAATGCAAAGTAAATATATGACAATATTTCATAATATTGCCAAAATATCTATAATATTGCATTTACATATATATATTTTTCAATGATTAAAATTACAAATAGTGTATCTATGTTGAAATATTTTATCTATAATTTTATATGCGTTCATATACAGTCTATATAATATTTGAACATATATATGTACATATTTGTACTACAATCGTAAAACAAATGTCCGTTTTTGCAATATTATGAAGTATGAGTTACATATATCACAATTCATATACGTAAAATACAAACATGAACTTATTATAATTTATTATATATGTAATTTATATAGTTCCATGTATCAGACTTTTATATATATACCTAACATCCCATTAATCACTTTATTTATATATTTTTTAATCCAGGTATCAACAGGAACTTATGATTCAGCTGTTTATGTAAGCAGGATGTCATAAGCCATCATTGGATTGAATGAGTACCAGAGTAAGGGTGGTAGGCTACTGGATCTGCCCCAGAAGGTGCCATCTGCAGTTCACACACACCGACAGCTGTTCACAGCATCACTGACTCCTCCAAAGTCAAAGCAGACAAATGAGCATGTAGCCGGAGACTGAGACACAAGCTGCTGGTACAACATCTACATCAAACTAGTCTGAAGTTATTTTACAGTCACGCTGTAGTGTGTTTTATCATGTTACTAGCATATAGATAAATCGTTTTCAAGTTTGCTAGCATGTTTGTGTTTCTATGATGTTTCAAGCATTGTTTAAAATGTTGCTAACATGCTTTTGACATGCTTGCTTTTTGCAAGTTGTTAGTGTATTTAAAAAAATTAAGGAAGCTGCTAGCATGTTTTAGCATGCTTTTAGCAACTAGTTTTTTCCAATTTGGATAGCGTTTACCAAGTTGGATGTTTGTAGGGTCTGGCTAGCTGTTAGCATGTTTCAGCATCAGGCTAGCTTGTTTTAACCAAGTGTGCCGTACGTCTGATTTTGAGTGAAGGTCTCGGCCGTTAGATCGCCCCCTGGGGGCTGGCTGCAGTACAAGTCATAAAGCCCGCCTCCTCCTTGTTAATGAAGGAGACTTCAGACCAAGTAAAAAAATTAATTACACTTGCAGTAATCTTCATTTTTGTAAAGAGTATGTTTTGAGCAGTAATTTAACGCTGGGCGTGTCATCGTGATTGACAGCTGTGATTGACAGTTTCTCAAAGCCGACGTCGGAGCTTTAGCAGGAGACTGAAGTGTTATTATTCCATTTCTGTGTTATTTTACCATGATAAAATGAGTTGCTCAGCAGTAAACTATAGTTTCTGACATACAGGATCTGGTGGAACACTGTTTATTCGGTAAGGTCAGGGCTTTATCAGTGTACTGATACACGCCTAACACCCAGATAGCAAAATACACTCTCGCCTGCCGGAGACTTACCCCTCGGCCCGACTCCTTCTGCTGTACCTACTCGCGCACATTACTCGCGGGCCGAGCTGGCTCGTATGCAGCAGCGTCGGCTCGCTAACGGCCGCCGGATCTGGCCCGATTGACTCGGGCAGTAAGTCCATAGGCATCCGGCCCAAGTGAATCGGGCCAGATGCGGCGGCCGTTGCCGGATCGGCCCGCGAGTAATGTGCGCTGCGGCCCGGAGCTGGATCGATTAAATCTTCATCATATAAAACCTCACCTTTGTTAACGTTATTACAACCATTTGTGTTGATAAAACAGCAAACGCAGGCTCCTATGTAAACACAAAGTGTACATTAGCGAGCCATTGTTATAGTGCAGACACCGGCGGTCAAGTGAGAAGTTCGGGGGGCGTGGTTGATTTGATGTACAACCGTTAGGTTGGAAGCTTGATTCCGCAGCTCCTCCTCTGGCTCCACCAGGCAGTCCTTCTGCGCATGCCCAGGCTCCAATATCAGCAGTCTTTTGCGACAGTTTGTGCCCGTTACGAGGCGTTTTTTCCTTCACAGCGTTTAATGGAAAATGGCGATGTCGCGTCGTCCATATTTTATACAGTCATTGATTTTAACATGTTAGCATGCTTTGTTACATTGCCTGCATGTTTTTAACCCTTTCACATGCTTTAGCAGGTTGTTAGCTGATGTTTTGACATGTTGATAGTATGTTTACCACATTATTAAGATATTTGTTAGGATTCAGGAAGTTGCCAGCATATGTTGTCATTCGGGAACCATGCTTTGCTTAGTGTTTTTGAAGGTTGTTTTCGTGTTTATGACATCTTATCAAGCTACTAGCACATTTTCAAATGCTTAAGCAGATTGTTAGCATATTTTAATGTTAATAATGTGATAAACAATGATAATCGTAGGGATTCAGGCAGATGGTAGCACATTTCAACATTTGGCTAACATGTTGTTTATGTTTTGTCTGATAGCATGTTTATATTGTTTTGCATGTTGCTAATACATTAATAACATTTCAAGTTGCTAACTTTATTTGTCACATGCCTGCATGTGTATGACATTTCCACTTGTTTTAGCAGGTTGTTAGCTGATAAGTTTTGACACGTTGATAGCATGTTCAGCACACTGTTAAGATAGGTAGGTAGAGATTCAGGAACTTGCTAGCATATTTTATCATTTGACAACCATGTTTAACATGTTGCTAACATGTTTTGCTATGCTTTGACATGTTATTGCTAGCATCAGTAGCATGTTTATAGTGTTTTTGCAAGTTGTTTTCACGTTTATGACATTTTACCAAGATGCTAGCACATTTTCAAATGCTTAAGCTGATTGTTAGCATATTTAGCGTGGTTATGATGTTTTTGCATGTTGCTAGCATATTCATAACATTTTAGCAAGTTGCCAATTGTCACATTGTCTGCATGTTTATAACATTTCCACATGCTTTAGCAGGTTGTTAGCTAATATGTTTTGACATGTTGGTTGCATGTTTACCACAAAATTTACAATTTAACTAAGCATGTTTTGCTATGCTTGCACATTTTCAAATACTTAAGGAGAGTGTTAGCATGTTTTTAATGTTGATAACATAACATGATAATTGATAAATTATGATAATTGTAGGGAAGTTCAGGAAGTTGCTAGTATATTTTTATAATTTGGCAACCATGTTTTAACGTGTTGCTAAGATGTTTTGCTATGCTTTGACATGTTATTGTTAGCATCATAGCATGTTTACAGTGTTTTGAAAGTTGTTTGCATGTTTATGGCATTTATCAAGCTGCTACCCTGCTGAAAAATCCAGCTTAAACCAGCCTAAGCTGGTTGGCTGGTTTCAGCTGGTCGACCAGCCTGGTTTTAGAGGGGTTTTGGCCATTTCCAGGCTGGTTTCCAGCCATTTCCACCCTGGTCTTAGCTGGTCAGGCTGGGAGTTAACCAGCTAAAACCAGCTTGACCAACCAAAGCCAGCTATGTCCAGCTTAAACCAGCTTAAAAATGGCCAAAACCCCTCTAAAACCAGGCTGGTTGAACAGCTAAAACCAGCCAACCAGCTTAGGCTGGTTTAAGCTGGATTTTTCAGCAGGGTAGCACATTTTCACATGCTTAAGCAGATTGTTAGCATGTTTAATGTTTATAACAATAATTAATACTTGATAAATGATGATAATTGTAGGGATTCAGGCAGTTGGTAGCATATTTCAACATTTGGCTAACATGTTTTAGCATGTTTATTTCGTTTTTGCATGTTGCTAGCATATTCATAACATTTTAGCAAGTGGCTAACTTGTTTTGTCACATTGTTTGCATGTTTATAACATTTCCACGTACTTTAGCAGGTTGTTAGCTACTATGTTTTGTCATGTTAATAGCATGTTTACCACACAATTTACAATTTACCTCACAAACAAGCATGCTTTGCAATGCTTTGCTTTATCATGTTATTGCTAGCATCAGTAGCATGTTTATAGTGTTTGTGAAACTTGTTTGCATGTTTATGGCATTTTATCAAGCTGCTAGCACATTTTCACATGCTTAAGCAGATTGTTACCATGTTTTAATGTTGTTATCTTGACATGTTTTGATAATTTTATAGATTCAGGCAGTTTTTCAGTATATTTCAACATTTGGCCAACATGCATGATAGCACGGTTATACTGTTTTTGCATGTTGCTAGCATATTAATAACATTTTAGCTAGTTGCTAATTTGTTTTGTCACATTGCCTGCATGTTTATAACATTTCCACATGCTTTAGCAGGTTGTTAGCTACTATGTTTTGTTGATAGCATGTTGATAGCAAGGCGTCACGGTGGCGCAGTGGGTAGCACGATCACCTCACAGCAAGAAGGTCGCTGGTTCGAGCCTCGACTGGGTCAGTTGCCATTTTTGTCTGGAGTTTGCATGTTCTCCCCATGTTCGTATGGGTTTCCTCCGGGTGCTCCGGTTTCCCCCACAGTCCAAAGACATGCTGTATAGGTGAATTGGGTAAGCTAAATTGTCCATAGTGTATGTGTGTGTGAATGGGTGTGTATGGATGTTTCCCAGTGATGGGTTGCGGCTGGAAGGGCATCCGCTGTGTAAAACATATGCTGGATAAGTTGGTGGTTCATTCCACTGTGGCAACCCCAGATTAATAAAGGGACTAAGCCGAAAAGAAAATGAATGAATGAATGTTGATAGCATGTTTTCCATACAAACAAGCATGTTTTGCTATTCTTTGCTTTGACATGTTATTGCTAGCATCAGCAGCATGTTTATAGTGTTTTTAAAGGTTGTTTGCATGTTTATGGCATTTTACCAAGCTGGGAGCACATTTTCAAATGCTCAAGCAGAGTGTTAGCATGTTTTTAATGCTGATAACATGACAATTGATACTTGATAAATTATGATAATTGTAGGAATTCAGGCAGTTGGTAGTAAGTGGCTAACTTGTTTTGTCACTGCCTGCATGTTTATAACATTTCCAAAAGCTTTAGCAGGTTGTTAGCTTATATGGTTTAACAGTATTACCACACTATTAATATATTTGTAGGGTGTCAGTAAGTTGCTAGCCAATTTTATCAATTGACAACCATGTTTTAACACGTTCCTAACATGTTTTGCTATGCTTTGCTTTGACATGTTTTTACTAGCATAAGTAATATGTTTAAAGTGTTTTTGCAGGCACATTTTCAAACACATTGTTAGCATATTTTAATGTTGGTATCTTAACGTTTTGATAATTTCATGGATTCAGGCAGTTGGTAGCATATTTTAACATTTGACTAGCATGTTTTACCATGTTGTTAACATGCTTTGTAACATTGATAGCATGTTTATATTGTTTATGCATTTTGGTAGCATACTCATAACATTTTAGCTAAGTTGTTTGCTGAACGCACGTTTGTAAAGTTGTTAGGCTGATTCTAGGGCCTTTGGTTAATCAATATATTTATATATATATATTTATATATATATATATATATATATATATATATATATATATATATAATATATATATATATATATATATATATATATATACTGTGTATGTATGTATATATATATATATATATATATTTTTTTTTTTTTTTTTTTTTTTTTATCAAACATTTTTGAGCAAAGTTATTCCAGAATTCACATTTTTACATTTACTTTAATATCTTTTGAAAATACATATACTACATCAATTTATTGTGTACTTGGAAACCCAACCTACAGTGTTTTTAGCCCTTGTGGCTGCCTGATTTTTACCATGTTTTCAGATTCTACCACGTTCTTACTCTGTTATTTACTTTTTTTTTTTTTTTTTTTGACTTTTGTTTTTGTCTTACCTGCTTTCTAGAACCTTACTTTGCCAGACTCGAAACCCGTCATCGTGGTCAACTCTTCTCTGCGTCTCAAGTCCCCCGACTTACAGGGTGAGCTACTGGGCAAACTGATAACAATGGAAAAGCCATGCACACAGAGGTAAGTGGTCAGCGTAAAAAGAAACAGAAGCTGTCTGCGGCATCATACCGCCCCCTAGCATTCGTTTTAAAGACGAGAATGCAACCATAGGTATCTCTGTCGAAATAATTTGCGCTCTCCAGAAATGTATACGAGGGTACATTTTCACAATGTGCCTGTGTTGAAAATGTAAGTGCATAACTACATTCTACATATATACAAATTCAGTTTATGTTATAAAGTTAATCACTAATTAATGAAGCAAATAAATACGATTTTTTACAATCATTTTATCCCCACAACTAAATAATAAATAAAACATTTTACAATAATTTTGCCTAACAGGTGGCCCCTTTCTAGAACTAAATAATAAACTGTCACTAAATCCATTTCTCTTTACAGCGACTCTTCATCAATAAAATCAATGCCAATGCGAACGGAGCGAGAGAAAAAAAGTGACAAATGGAAAGAGTCTGGGTGAGTATCAGGATCATAATGGAGCCGTTTCTCTTCCTGCAGATCAATACAAGATTCATCATGAAGATACAAGCGAATCACTGCTCCTCTACAGCCATAAATAAAGACACTGTTCACAAATACACAGATTTCACACACACATATGACACTCGAGGGGCCTCACTTTTCATCCATGTCAAACGGATGGAACCCATGTGAGCCGTATGGGGTCTTAATCCCACAATGCATCAGCTTTAACCACCTACAGCAAGACAGTAAGTGGCCATCTGAAGCTTCCTGTGGGATCGGACACATCCATGTGGTCAATACAGCTCATTATCCAGCTTTCTCCACACGTCTTTTGAGTTTCAATGGATGGGTTGCATATCTGCTTTGGGGAAATTCCATTCAAAAGAACTGAAACAAATAGTTTTACATAATAAAGGTTGCACTATAAATAATTTTAAACAGTACATAGTGAAACTGAGTGAGGTACATTTGACTGTGCTTTAGTTTCAACCCAGGCACATTCTGATTACGTACCGCTATACAGGGAGTGCAGAATAATTAGGCAAGTTGTATTTTTGAGGATTAATTTTATTATTGAACAACAACCATGTTCTCAATGAACCCAAAAAACTCATTAATATCAAAGCTGAATATTTTTGGAAGTAGTTTTTAGTTTGTTTTTAATTTTAGCTATTTTAGGAGGATATCTGTGTGTGCAGGTGACTATTACTGTGCATAATTATTAGGCAACTTGACAAAAAACAAAGATACACCCATTTCAGTTATTTATTTTCACCAGTGAAACCAATATAACATCTCAACATTCACAAATATACATTTCTGACATTCAAAAACAAATCAGTGACCAATATAGCCACCTTTCTTTGTAAGGACACTCAAAGCCTGCCATCCATGGATTCTGTCAGTGTTTTGATCTGTTCAACATCAACATTGCGTGCAGCAGCAACCACAGCCTCCCAGACACTGTTCAGAGAGGTGTACTGTTTTCCCTCCTTGTAAATCTCACATTTGATGATGGACCACAGGTTCTCTATGGGGTTCAGCTCAGGTGAACAAGGACGCCATGTCATTAGTTTTTCTTCTTTTAGACCCTTTCTTGCCAGCCACGCTGTGGAGTACTTGGACGCGTGTGATGGAGCATTGTCCTGCATCAAAATCATGTTTTTCTTGAAGGATGCAGACCTCTACCACTGCTTGAAGGTGTCTTCCAGAAACTGGCAGTAGGACTGGGAGTTGAGCTTGACTCCATCCTCAACCTGAAAAGCCCCCACAAGCTCATCAGCTCAGCTCAAACCAGTACTCCACCTCCACCTTGCTGGCGTCTGAGTCAGACTAGAGTTCTCTGCCCTTTACCGATCCAGCCACGGGCCCATCAAGACTCACTCTCATTTCATCAGTCCATAAAACCTTAGAAAAATCAGTCTTGAGATATTTCTTGGCCCAGTCTTGACGTTTCAGCTTGTGTGTCTTGTTCAGTGGTGGTCGTTTTTCAGCCTTTCTTACCTTGGCCATGTCTCTGAGTATTGTACACGTTGTGCTTTTGGGCACTCCAGTGATGTTGCAGCTCTGAAATATGGCAAAACTGGTGCCAAGTGGCATCTTGGCAGCTGCACGCTTGACTTTTCTCAGTTCATGGGCAGTTATTTTGCACCTTGGTTTTTCCACACGCTTCTTGCGACCCTGTTGACTATTTTGAATGAAACGCTTGATTGTTCGATGATCACGCTTCAGAAGCTTGGCAATTTTAAGAGTGCTGCATGCCTCTGCAAGATATCTCACTGTTTTTGACTTTTCGGAGACTGTCAAGTCCTTCTTTTGACCCATTTTGCCAAAGGAAAGGAGGTTGCCACCTGATATAGGGTGTTGATGTCATTAGACCACACCCCTTCTCATTACAGAGATGCACATCACCTAATATGCTTAATTGGTAGTAGGCTTTCGAGCCTATATAGCTTGGAGTAAGACAACATGCATAAAGAGGATGATGTGGTCAAAATACTAATTTGCCTAATAATTCTGCACTCCCTGTATACATTTCTGGAGAAATACGTCCCAGGAGCTACGTCCTACAGATTATGTCTGTCTCAGGTATTGGGTGGGGCCAACATACTTAACCACGACCCTTCAACTGTCAGTTTTGACAATAAACAAATGGTGAGGAGTAGTCTGTTAGGTTGTAATAACTCTTCTCAAACCCTTTCACCATCTTTCCGAATGAAATGTTTAAATTACCACATCCAATCAGCTCGCAGAAAACAAGCCACGCCCACTGTTTTCTCATTTAATATACCATTTCTATAGAAACTATGTCATAACATGAAAAACAAAATGATCTCAGCTTGAGTTTCATGCAGACTTCAAGGCATGTTTTTTCAGGTACAGCCTTTGAATGAGATGCAAAAGAAAGTAATCCTACACACACTGGATCAGTTTGAGGACACACACACATACACACAAAAAAAACCTGAGAAATGCCTTGAACTACAATGATGACAGTCGGAAACACATGCAGAGGAAAACGGCTTCAGAATGGAGCCATTGTCTGATTTCCGGCTCATTCATGAACAACACGCCTCGTCTGTTCAGAGAGACAGTTGTTCAGTTCATTCAGACTCTAAACACTGGCCTGTTCACTGAAAGCATGTATTCGTGTGTAAAGCCGCTTCATCTGCTGTCTTTATGATGATCATTCATGTTACAGTCGGCCACCAGACACACCACAAAGGACGGCTTTACTGAGATTGTATGATACATTACACACTGTAGAAGA
Source organism: Danio kyathit (assembly GCA_903798195.1). Classification (NCBI taxonomy): domain Eukaryota; kingdom Metazoa; phylum Chordata; class Actinopteri; order Cypriniformes; family Danionidae; genus Danio; species Danio kyathit. Next base: position 53,855,916 of record LR812531.1, read on the forward strand.
CCACTTCCGGCATAGAAATAGGAGAAATCATACTAGAAAGTGATACATAAAAGTTCAAATTATGAGAGTGAGTCATAGTCAACTTTATAAGACAAAAAAAAGCAACTGTGTATCCTTTGTTAAGTATTTTCGTTCATTCATTCGGCTTAGTCCTTTATTTATCAGGGGTCACCACAGTGGAATGAATCGCCAACTATTCCAGAATATGTTTTATGCAGCGGATGCCCTTGCAGCCGCAACCCAGTACTGGGGAACACCCATACACTCTCACATTCACACTCATATACGATATTTAGTTATCGTGTCGTCCATCTCTTATCTTTTTTTTTTGTAAATATGAGTTTTTATTTTAAAATGTATTTTTAAAAAGGATTTATGTTATTATTACGGCTTTTTAAAACAATAATAATTATAAATTGTTATCTAAAAATTGCAAATATAAATTTTAATGTAGTTATTTTGGCATTTGATTTCATAAGATTTTTTATTAGACAATTTTTTTTAGACATGTTTTATGTTATGACAATGCCATAAAATGTCTTTTAAAATAATTTTATAATCTCTTTGTTTGTCAAAAGTTTGGTTTAATTGTGACGACTGATTTATCAGTTTCTTTTCCTAAATTACTTTTTAATTTCATATTTTAAGTAACCGCAGATTCGAATGTTACCACTATTGAATGGACATTATCAGTGGTTATCAGCTGATAGATATGGGCCAGTAGGGGCCTTCTGCGCATACTTGTAAGCTCAGAAGGTTGGTTCATCCATCCACGTTCTTAATCAGCTATAGAGCAGGTGAATGTTAAAGTTAATGAGAATTATTTATATTATTTATTAAATTTCTTCATTACAGTTTTTTTTTACACATTTCTCAACACTTGGGTCACTTTTGCAAAACTCTTCACACAATTCTCCTAACCGACTTTCAGCTCCGCAAAGCAGTTCATTTCACATTCAAAATGCTCTACAACTACCAAAACACTTTATCCAGGTCTCAAATAAACTCATTCTTAGCAAAGGTTGACAGCCGACAAACGCACTTTGTTACCCACAAAATAATGAGCTAAAAAACACTAACAACATGTACCGTAGCATTACACAGTGTTTTCTTGAGTGAAATAAGGACACATCTCTGTTTATAATTGCAATACATGTTACTGGAATTAATTAGACATGATGCAGAATTCCTCAATGTTTTATGTTGTTTATTTATTTTAATTTTTTTTGCACTAAGTAATTCCAAAAAACAAGATCCACTGATACAGATACAATAGTAATGCTAATCAGGGGTGCGTTTCCCAAAACCATCATTAGCCAACTAAGGTCGCAAGTTCCATCGCTCCAACCAACATTCGCAAACTTGAGCACTTGAAACGACACCTCTGGAGCTGTAGTTAGAAGCATAGTTCCTGGCTGTGTTCTATTCCCACTTATCCCCCCTCTGTCCTGTTCATTTAGAACATTCTAACATTCAAAGTTGGAATTATTAAAGATAAAAAAGCATTAAGGTCATCTCTCTTAGGTGTGATTTGCTTTCAAAGTATTTTTACAGTTCAGTTTCAGCGATCTTCGTGTTTACAATTGTGCTCCCTTCGCAGTGCACTTTAAAAACATTGATGTCATTTTGAACACAGCTTCATGGCGAAAGCTATAGGTGACCTATTATTTTCATGTTACGTCTCCAAAGCTTGTGAAAACAAAAAACATTAATTCTTTTAATTTACGGTGGGTTATTTATTAAGTATCTGTACTGTATATGACATGGGCCTGTTGGTTAGAACTTTCTGCTGTGGTTTGCATGTGTCAAATTTGTTACGTCCTGAGACGAATTTTTCGATGTGTGGAATGTGCTTGTGTTTTTCCTCTCTCTGTGTCTCTCTTTCTCCCTGCAGGTAACAGTGTCCACCTGGAAGTGATCATTGGATCTTTCCAGTGATTGGCTGTTGGGAGAGGAGAGAGAGTATTTAAGCTGAGCTGCACTTCTAACCAGTTGTTGGTGGTGGCTAGATTGTGCAGCGGCTGAGCTCATCTCCACGTTACAGACCTGTTGCTGGATAGAGCTTTAAAGACTTGATTTACCTTAAATAGCTCTTGTGTGTTAAAACTGTTGAAATCAGAATTCTACTTTCAGTGATCTTGTTAACATCTAATTGTTCACCCAAATAGAAGTGAGTCTGGATGTTTTGTTTGCTTATTTTTATATTGAGGGTTAGGTAGGAAGGTGGGTGCCACTTTGTTTTGAATCAGTTTTCTCCTGTTTATGTTAGTAAAGGGAGTTTGTTTAGGTTAATGTACTTTTTTTTTTTTTTTTTTTTTTTTTTTTTTTTTTCAGATTGGTAAGATATTATATTAGGAGTTAGCTTGATTTTTTTTTTTTTTGTTTTTTTGTTTTTTTTTGTTTGTTGTTTTGGCCTTGCTCTCTTCTGAATTAATACCCCGTCTTTAGTTTATTTTGATATGTAAATAAACTTCTCTTTCTTGATTTGACCTTGTTTAAGTCTCTAGTCATTCTGTTTGGGGAGATGAGATCCCTTTTTTTTTTTTTCAGCCGTTGCACATCACCCATCACCAAACATTTATTTTCTGTTACGGTCACATCCCTAGACCTAAGAAGATCGTAACAAATTGTAAAAGTAGACTTTTCAAATAAATAATATCCCACTTAATAACAATAATCATCATTAATATTATTATTAAAGTAAATATATTTATAATAAATAGCCTCATTATTTATATGACTTATTTGATATTAGAATAGTGTTAGCTTTTGTTAGTAATTTTATGTTTTAGAATAGAATATGTAATGTTCTCAATAATATTTGTAAAGGAAGCACAGGCTCTATATGTGCCATTTACATATATTTCAATTAATATGGAAAGCGAGTGCATGTTTTTACCAAAACTAATATTGGATTTTATTTTAAATGCGTGTGCGTGTAAAACAATATAATTTGCACAAAGAAATGATGGGGTTCTTCTCTAAAGAAGTTACTCCAGTCAGTTTAGAGCATCATTATGGACGTTTTACGCTATAACTAACGTGATTTAAGCCATGGATTTGCGACAGAGAAACTAGGGATTTGGGAAACACTCGTCACTACATTGTTCTTTTCCCAAACGATGCATCATACTTTGATAGTTCAGCTGCGAGTTATGCCATTGTTTGGGAAACGCACCTCTGGCTGGTTAAACTGCGTTTTTAGATTTAAAATATGTTTCAATAAAAAATGCTGTTGAATTTTGCTCTTATTCAGTTTTGAAAACGTTATTGTTTTGAACATAAGTTTAACAGTTTTGAAAACAGTATGTAAGCATGTGAAAATGTCCTGTACGTACAAAGATTTTTGGCAGTTGTTGTGTCTAAGTGAGAAAAGAATTGATGAAATTTGAGAGATGTAGTCATTAAATGCATTTTGTGCCAAAACAATGATAATTGATCCTCAGTTTTGCCCACATAGACTTCTGTTGTGCTCACTGTGTGAAGAGTTTTGCAAAAGTGACCTAAGTGTTGAGAAATGTGTCCTAGCGTCTGTAAAAAAAACTGTAGTTGTATATTATTAACATCTACCCCAACCATCTCAAAACAGAGAACTTCTCTATTAGAATAGCTGATTAACCATGTGACTGGATGATAGCAGCCTTCTGAACCTACAAGTAGGCGCAGAAGGCCCTTACCGGCCCATATCTATCAGCTGATAACACCCATTCAATCGAGTGATAACATTCGAAGCGAGTGGTGATATTTTATGTTATAATTTACATCATTCTTTAATAATAGTGTTTTTTACTTTTCATAAATATGACATTTCATTTATTTAGGGACTTTTAAACTTTTTATGATTTCAACTCGTCCTAATTTCAGCCTTTCTTGAACTGTTTGGGTCAAATATACAACTTCATACTGTCATCATTTTGACAAATATATATACAGTTGAAGTCAGAATTATTAGCCCCCCTGTTTATTTTTTCCCCAATTTCTGTTTAACGGAGAGAAGATTTTTTTTCAGTACATTTCTAAACAATAGTTTTAATTACTCATTTCTAGTAACTGATTTATTTTATCTTTGCCATGATGACAGTAAATAATATTTTTCTAGATATTTTTCAAGACACTTCTATACAGCTTAAAGTGACATTTAAAGGCTTAACTAGGGTAATTAGGTTAACTAGGCAGGTTAGGGTAATTAGGCAAGTTATTGTATATTGATGGTTTGTTCTGTAGACTATTGGAAAAAATATAGGCTAAAGGGGCTAATAATTTTGTCACTAAAATGGATTTTAAAAAAATAAAAACTGCTTTTATTCTAGCCAAAATATAACAATTAAGACTTTCTCTAGAAGACAAAATATTATCAGACATACTGTGAAAATTTCCTTGCTCTGTTAAACATAATTTTGGAAATATTTAAAAAATAAAAAAAAAAAATTGAAAGGGGAGCTAATAATTCTGACTTCAACTGTATATAATACTCTTTACTTTTCATGATTTATCCCATCAGGCACAGGATGTCAGATTGACATTGTACCCCAATGTCATGTTGCAGTTTGTTTGGAAATGAAAATAGGGCTGCGCCAGAACCCAATGTCGGTGTCCAATATCCAACCTAAAGTCAACCAAATATCTATGTCTAATGATGTTACAGCTTGACATTTTGTGGACGTTGGACTTTGGTCGCTTTCCAACACAACCTAAAATCAACCAAATATCATCGTTATTTTTGGATGTCAAAATAATGTTGTCCTTAGACACTGGATAGACATTGAAATTTGCTCACCTGACATCACGACCTAAATCTAACCTAATATTAACGTCTTATGACATTGTGTGCCTGCTGAGATATCTCATTATTAATTCTCCACTAATTTAAACTTTAAGCCATGATCAGACTTCTGTCATAATTTTGACTTATTACATAATTTCAGTCATAATTTTGGATTACAATATAAACTTGTATTTTTTTTTTTTTTTACCTAAAACTTATGATATACTCTTATCTCATGCAACAAAAACTTAAATAACTTTGTTTATTTTAGTGTGTATGTTCAAATCTGCTTTTGTATTCCACAAGAAAGTTAATAATGCCGTGCATGTTTGGATGACAGAAGTTGTGGTAAATCATCTTTTAGATGATCTTTAAGCATGTAATGTTCCTCTTGCATTATGATTGCAGTCTTAGAAAGCATTAAAGGCAGCTCACTAGGTTTTGGAACAGAGCCTTTTTGTCTCTCTCTTTCCTGTTGTCTTTTTTTTTCTTAGCAGCATCTGTGTTGCTCTGTGTGTGTGTGTGTGTGTGTGTGTGTGTGTGTGTGTGTGTGTGTATGTGTGCTGTGCCAGATCCCACAGCTGCCAGAGAAACACAGAGGAGGAATGAAGCTTAACACATCAGGAGTGTTGAGCACAAACATCAATGCAAAACATCAAAAACTGAACATCAGCAAACTAAACATTAGCAATTTACACAATCTGACAGACATGCTCTCAGACAATGTAGGAAATCTCCTTCAGGTGCATTAATGGTGATGGCCCTGCCCTTATACTTGTTTGTTTGGTTTAAGGGCAGACGTCAACTTTTGAAAGCTTCTTTGGACAGAACTGTGTGTAGGTATAGTGTGTCTACTGTCATATTGGAGTGACAGAAACATGTCAAGTCTCTTTTTGTTTAAATTTCCTAATGTTAAAATAGGATCCAAATCCCATTGACTTTGAGGCCCATTGCAACGTGATGTAGGAGTGCGGTTTTCCTTGCCCACCGAATTAACTGACAGGCACGTATTAACATGTCTCAATAGTAACCAGTGGTGGAAGGAGTACTAAAAAATCATACTCAAGTAAAATATCATTACTTGTCTAAAAATGTAGTGCAAGTAGAGTAAAAGTACCTGCTATGATTATTACTTAAAGTATAAGTAAAATGTAGCCCTTTTAAAAGTACTCAAGAGTAGGGAGTAGTGAGTATTACACACATTAATTTGTGCATGTGTGTAAACGTAACATTCTGTAGTGCATCTAGTTATTGCCCAGCAGGCACACAATGTCATAGCACGTTAATATTAGAGTTAGATTTAGGTTGTGATATCAGGTGACCAAAATTCAATGTCTAGCCATCGTCTAAGGACAACGTTATTTTGATGTCCAATAAGGACGTCAAATGACGTTGATATTTGATTGACTTTAGGTTGTTAGAAAGTGACCAAAATCCAACGTCGAGCCAGCATCTTAAACCAGCGTCATATTGACATCATATACTGACATTTATTCGTTAGGTACGGCAACCAAAATCCAACATCTAATAGACGTCATAAGGGTAACATCCACACAACGTCAAGCTATTACATCATTAGTCATTGATATTTGGTTGGTTTTAGGTATTGGTAAAAGGACCAATACTGCACTAAAAATGTACTCAAGTGAGAGTAAAAGTACACATTTATAAAACTACTTGGTTAATTACAAATTCCTGAGAAAAACTACTCACAGTAATTTAAGTATTTGTAATTAGTTATATTACACCACCGATAACACATAGGGGAGCGCGGGGCACAAAGTAACGCGGGGTTAAATGTAACACAGAGTTTTAAGGTATTTTCTCAGGGTTAATCATGGGATGCTTCTGAGGTTTTCACCGCAGTGTTGGCAGACGTCTTCCTGCCAATTATAGAAAATTTTCGGCGAAATTTGGATGAGATACACAGGAGAAACCATTTTTGCAGCATAAAAGTATTTTTTAATAGTCGATATTTTTTTATTTTGAAAAAAAAAAAAAAAAAAAAAAAAAAAAAAAAAAAAAAAAAATCGGTGAAAGTATGAACTTAAAATCTTATATTGTTGTGATCACCGTCTTCTAGGCTAAAAAATGAAACCATTTTGAAAGATGTATAAAACAATTAAACCAGCCTGATTTCACCAGAAAACGTAAGTATACGTTTTGTCATTTTAGTGGCGAATTCGTACGAGTTCAGTCGTACGAAAACGTACGATTTTAAAAAGGAGGCGTGGCACCTAACCCCACCCCTAACCCCAACCGTCATTGGGTAAAGAGCAAATCGTACTAATTTGTACGAATTAGCCACTAATCAAAAAGTTACGAATTGCCGTGAGATTGCGTTGATTAAACTAACAAAATATTTTTTTGAATTTTGAGTGTAACGTTGAGAACTTTTTAAATTAAAATTTTTTGTAATAGAAAATATTTTATTGCTAATAATGCAAATAAATCATTGAATAACAATGGATAAATGGATAATAATGCAAATAGATTCAAATGTGTTTATCCAATAAACAAAAAGATAAATTAACATACTGTGCTATGTAGAATAAAAAAGAAATGAGCCAATTACTGAGGAAATATAGCTACTATTTAAAGTAAACTGAGTTTAAATTAATAGTGTGAAATCTGCCTTTATAAGCATGTGTTACAGCTAACCCCCTGTCTGTTACAACTTGCCCCGCAGGTGGGGTAAATAGTAACACTTTTAATCCTGGCACTTTTGGCAATACTGCACAGAAACCACAGGTCCGGCGATCATAATTCCAGTGCTCATTTGTAGGAGAGGCTTGTGTGTTGTTGGTAAAAATATATGGTTTGTCTAATCCTATTACTTTGTTCATTATTTGACCAAAACGTGTTACTTTGTGCCCCGCTTTCCCCTATGAACATGTCCACAGAGCAGGATTTGCAAAGAAATTGGGATTAAAGGATCTGTTCAGCTCTCTATAATCAACAGCACCTCAAGAATGAGTTTTACAAACTTAAAACTTTTTTTAAAAAACGGTGCATGCTTATAATAAAGGAAAGGGAGTCAAATTAAGTTTTTTCACAGCGGCATAGTGTCAGTAAAACTTTATATGACGATGCTTGACAAAGACAACAGTAGTCTCGCTTTGTGGTCATTAAATATGGTTTACTTTGTACAGTAGCATAAATGATATCCATAGAGCAGTGTATATTAATTTGTATCCTGTCACATTTGCTGCAAGTAGACAATAAATGAAATGTCCCTGCTGAAAAATCCAGCTTAAACCAGCCTAAGCTGGTTGGCTGGTTTTAGCTGGTCGACCAGCCTGGTTTTAGAGGGGTTTTGGCCATTTCCAGGCTGGTTTCCAGCCATTTCCAGCCTGGTCTTAGCTGGTCAGGCTGGGAGTTGACCAGCTAAAACCAGCTTGACCAGCCAAAACCAGCTATGTCCAGCTTAAACCAGGCTGGTCAAGCTGGTTTTAGCTGGTTTGAGCTGGTCATTTTCCAGCCTGACCAGCTAAGACCAGGCTGGAAATGACTGGAAACCAGCCTGGAAATGGCCAAAACCCCTCTAAAACCAGGCTGGTCGACCAGCTAAAACCAGCCAACCTGCTTAGGCTGGTTTAAGCTGGATTTTTCAGCAGGGGTGTGCTGCAATCTTTGTAACGTCATTTGTGTGTGACTCATTGTTGCAGTAAGGCTTGAATAAACTCCACCACAACTACATCAAATAATCTTACTTCGTATTTTTAACTCATAAACTGTCTGTCCAGCCTGATCTGACGAGGAAACATAAGTATTTTACGAATTTCGCACGCACAAACTCTAGAGTGACCGCAGCTTTAAACCGCAGTCACACTAGAGTTTGAGCTTGCGAAATTCTGTTGCGAAATTCTGTCGTACGGCGCTGCGAAAAGGGGTGGGATTAAACAAGATGATTAGACATTAAAAAAGCGAGCGATTGCTCCATGTTTTAAATTTCTGTTCAGAGAGGTCATGTTTTGATCCTGGATTGGTCTCACGCAGTCAAGTGATGCGATTTCGCAGGTCAGAGTTCACCAAGGTTGAACTTTGCACTGCAGCAACCTGCGAAATCTGACGCATGACCTTGCGTTTCTGGTCTGACGCATTCGCGTGCATATGAATGGAAGTCTATGGAGGGAAAAGTCCAGCACCCAAGCAAAATGCGAAACTAGCATTGCAGCTTAAGCCGCGGGAGTAAACACGGGACTTTACTCCCCATAGACTTCCATTCATACACACGTGAATGCGTCAGACCGGAAACGCAGGGTCATGCGTCGAGTTTCGCATTTCGCTGCGGTGCAAAGTTCAAACTTGGTGAACTCTGACCTGCTAAATCGCATCACAAGACTGCGTGAGACCAATCCAGGATCAAAACATGACCTCTCTGAACAGAAATTTAAAACATGGAGCAATCGCTCGCTTTTTTTAATGTCTAATCATCTTGTTTATCCCGCCCCATTTCGCAGCGCCGTCCGACAGAATTTCGCAAGCTCAAACTCTAGTATGACTGCGGCTTTAGGTAGGATCTGAAGGAGCACTTGTTAATTAAAGACAGGTGTGTTTGATCAAGGCTGCAGCTGAAATCTGATGGAAGGTAGATCTCCAGGAAACAGGTTGAGCACCCCTGTTGTAGAGGGAATTACATAACTAATCAAAAATATATATTTGTTGGCTTTTAGTCCAAATTGATTGAGTTTACCTTCCGTTAATGCATTTCTGCTATAAAACCTTAAGTTTCATGTCTATTTATAAATATTATGTCTACTCCCCCCTTCTGTAAATAGTTTTTGTATGATTTGAAGATAACGTATAGGGATGTATCGCTCTGTTATTATCATGACATGTGCAATTGTTTTTAGATTTATTTCTCTGACTTTATTAAGATGACTGTTGGTGATTGGATGGATGTAAGCCTGTTTGGGTAGCTTTACTTGGACAGAGGAAAATTAAGACCTGTTTGATGTTTTAAGACACACAATACAATATTTCAGTGAATGTAATACTTTTTAAGGCCTAAAATTTATTTAGTTTTTGAATTGTAAGACTTTTTAAGACCCCGCGGACACCCTGTAATAATTCTAATTTTTGTTAAAGGTTTATGTAATGATTGACAAATAAAACACAACACCTAATTAAACATAATTAATTATACGTATAAATTACTGAATACTTGTTATTTTAATGGACAGTAAGATCATATATATTTATTAAATACTGGATTTAAAAAAAAATGTTATACAATACATAATGCGTAAATATTTATCATAATAAAGTCAAAAAACAGATTTATGATAAATGTTATAGTCATATAAAATTTATATTATACAAAAAGTGTGTAAATATGCCTTTTGAAAACTCAACTTTTTTCTGTTGAGTTTGTTTCTTGTAAAGTGTGAACTCATGTTTTTCTAGAGTATTTTTGAGAAAATTTGTCATTTTTTTTTATGTGGCAACATTAATTGCAGAGAAACAAATAACTTAAGTGTCAGTTTTTCAGTGCAGGTCACCCATAAACCTTTACACGCCATGCCTGAGATACTTGCAGCATTCTGGACGCAAGAAAAAAAACAGTGTTGACGTTTTCCTCAAGCGAGGGTGAGTGTAAACTCCTGTGATGACGTGCAGATTGAGTAAAAATGAAAATAAATCAGCGGAGGAATGTGTGAAGGCCACTATCTTTCCCTCTGCATCCATCTAGGGTCTGGAAGTGAAGCGTAGTGGAAAGTCAGCGATGGCAGATGCTGCTGTTATGACAGACTTTACAGATGTACATGCGCCACTTTTCCATACAGCAACACTTTTCTGCGACCACCACTGTCAGCCTCTGACTGATACTTTTATGGCTCTTTCATACACTTTTTGGTCTTTGCTTGAAAGCAACTTGTAAATGCGGATAAGTGCTAATTGCAAAGGGAAAAAGACGAAATTGAAATGTAAAAATCTGAATTTTGAAAAAGGTCAGAATTGTGAGATGTAAATCAGAATTTCAAGACAAAAGTCTAAGATGTAAATTCAATATTGTAAAAAGAAAAAAGTCAAAATTATGAGAATAAAAGTCAGAATGGTGAGGGGAAAAAACAATTGTGGGAGGCAAAATCAGTCAGAATTGCAATAAGTGAATTGTACATTACGAAATGTAAAGTCAGAATTAATTCTAATGGAAAATGTCTAATTTGCGTCATGTAGGCTAATGTCAGAATTCTGAGGGAAAAAAAATTATAATTGCAAAGATATAAAGTTGAAATTCTGAAAAAAGGTCAAAGTTGCTTGATGTAAAGCTAGAATTCTGACAAAAAAATCTAAATATAGTAATTGCTGAATATAACATTAGAATTCTGATGAATAAAAACTACATTTCATTACATGAAGTCAGAATTATAACAAAACATGACAGAATTGTGAAAAAATGAAGTCTGAATTCTGAGATGTAAAAAAATGTGTCATTTAAGAAAAGGTCAGAGGTGCAAGATTTTTCAAACCAATTTATAGAAAAAAAAAATGGAAGTGAGAGATGGAAAGTGAAAATTTCAAGACAAAACAAGTCAAATGTGTGAGGCCAAAAAAAGAAAGAATCAGAAGTCATAATTCAGAGAAAAAAAAATCTAAATTCCACTATGGAAAAGTAAAAAATGGTCAAAAATTCAAAAAAAAAAAAAAAAAAAAATGTTGAGGGTGAAAAGTCAGAGTTGTAATAAGTGAATTGCACATAGTGAAACGTAAAGTCAGAATTCTAATGAAAAATGTCTCATTTGCAGCATGTAATGTCAGAAATTCTGAGAAAAAAAAAGTCAAAATTGCATGATGTAAAGGCAGAATTCTGATTGAAAAAAAATTTTCATTACATTTCAATTTCATTACTCTAAGTCATTAAGTCAGAATTATAATAAAACATGTCAGAAGTGTGATAATGAAGTCAGACGTCTGAGACGTAAAAATCTGTAATTTAAGAAAAAGTCAGAAGTGCATAAGAAGAATAAAGAAATTTAAAGAAAAAGAAACATTTCAAGAAAAAAGTCAAAAGTGTGAGGTCAAAAAAAATCTGAATTTAAAAAAAGAATCAGCAGTTAGAAGTTAGAGAATAAAAAAAGTCTGAATTTTGAAGTCAAAAATTCAAGAGAAATTTTCGAGGGGGAAAGTCAGAAGTGTAATAAGTGAATTGCACATTGCATCAGAATTGTAATGGAAAATGCCAATTTTGCATCATGTAATGTCACAATTCTGAGGGAAAAAAAATCAGATTTGCTAAATATAAAGTCAGAATTCTGATTAAAAAACTCAAAGTCATAATTTTGATGCAGTCAGAACTATAATGAAACATCAGAATTTTGAGAGTATTCAAAGCAAACAATAGTCAGAAATAAAAAATGTAAAGTCAGAATTCTGAGAATAAATTAGTCAGAATTTCACAATGTAAAGTCCGAAACTCTGATGAAAAAATAAAACTTTATGACCTGCATTACATAAAGTCAGAATTATAATAAAACATAACAGAAGTGTGAAAATGAAGTCAGAATTCTGATATGTAAAAATCTGTCATTTAAGAAAAAGTCAGAAGTGCAAGATTTGTAGAGAAGTTTAAAGAAAAAGATGGAAACGACAGATGGAAAGTCAAAATTTCAAGACAAAAAAAGTCAAAAGTGTGAGGCCAAAAAAAAAAAATCTGAATTTAGAGAATAAAAAAGTCTAGAATTGTAGTCAAATATTCAAGAGAAAATATTTAATGGGCAAAGTCAGAATTGTAATAAGTAAATAATATAATAAATTAATAAGCAAAATATAAAGTCAGAATTCTAATGAAAAATGTAAATTGAGGAAAAAGTCAGAATTCTGAGACGTAAAATCAGAATTTAAAAAAAAAACATGAAAGTGAAAGAAAAAAAGTTAGAATCAAAAAAATATTAAAAGTGTGAGGTTAAAAAAATATCTGTATTTTTTAAAGAAAAATTCTGAATTGCGAGAGTATTCTCTGTCTGAAATGCAAAATGTAAAGTCAGAATTCTGAAAATAAACAGTCAGAATCACATGATGTAGAATCAGAAACTCAAGAAAAAACATCCAAATGAAAGATTTAAAGAAAAAAAATCCATCATGCAGAGTCAGAAATTGAAGAAAAAAGTCTGAAACGTGAAAGTCAAAAATTAAAAAACAAACAAACATCCAAATAGCAAGATGTAGAGTCAGAATTTCATACATAACAAGACAGAATTGTGAGATGTATAATCAGAATTCTGAAGGATAAGTCAGAATTGCAGGAGGCAGAATCAGTAACTCAAGAAAAACAATCAGAATTGCTGGAATGTTGAGGAGGGAAAAGTCAGAATTGCACGTAGTAAAATGTACATTGCAAAATGAATTAATTCAGATAAAAAATGTTAAAAGACAAAATGTCAAAATTCACTTAGGAAAAATGGAATTTCTGAGAACAGAAATACTAAATTGCGGCCAGAGTCAGAATTCTAAGATGTAAAATCAGAAATTCAAGAAGAAAAGTCAGACTTGTGAGATCAAGATCAAAAAAATTCTGAGAGAAAAATTGACATTTTCAAGTCATAATTTCAATGAAAAAAAAGTCAGAATTTCATTACATAAATCAGAATTATACTGAAACATTCAGAATTGTGAACCAAAGTGATGAGGAAAAAAGTCTGAATTCTGAGATGTAAAAATCAGTTCTTAAGAAAAAGTCTGAACTGCAAGATGTAGAGTCAGAATTGAAAGAAAAAGATGAAAATGAGAGACGGATGATTTTGATGGAAAAAAGTCTGAATTATAACAGTGTCAGAACTGTGAACCATGAGGTGATGAGAAAGAGTCACAATTCTGAGATGTAAAATAATGGTAAATTATAAAAACAAGATAAAAGTGAGGGATGGAAAGTCCAAATTTCCAAAAAAAAAAAGGTAAGTGTGAGGTAAAGAAAACTTTATTAAAGAAAATTAGAATTTAGAGAGAATTTAAAGGAAAAGTAGCCGAAAATGTGAAAAGTAAAGCAAAATGCGAGAATAAAAAAGTCAGAAATCCACCATGTAGAGTCAGAAATTGAAGAAAAAAGTCGGAAATATGAGAAGTCAGAAATTCAAGAAAAAAAAAAACATCTGAACTGCAAAATGAGTGAGAATTTCACACATAAAAACAACTCAGAATTGTGAGGTGTACAGTCAGAAACAGTTCAGTAAATGAAGAAAAAAATTGCTGGAATTTAATCGGGGGAAATCTGTATTGTAAGAAGTGAAATGCACATTGCGAAATATAAAGTCAGAATTAATTCTAATGAAAAATGTAAAATTTGCATCATATAACGTCAGAATTCTGAGGGAGAAATGTCAAAATTTGCTGACAAAAAGTTGAAAAAAGTCAAAAATTGCATGATGTAAAATCAGTAATTCAAGAAATAAAGTCTGAATTGTGAGATGTAAAGCCAGAGTTTGAATTGAAAAACTCAGATTTGCAAAATATAAAGTTAGAATTCTGATGAGAAAAACTCAGATTTGCAAGTCAAAGTCATAATTTTCATGGAAAAAAGTCAGAATTTGGGCAGCACAGTGGTGCAGTGGGTAGCACAATCGCGTCACAGCAAGAAGGTCGCTGGTTCGAGCCTCAGCTGGGTCAGTTGGCATTTCTGTGTGGAGTTTGCATGTTCTCCCCGTGTTGGCGTGGGCTTCCTCCGGGTGCTCTGATTTCCCCCACAGTCCAAACACATGCGGTACAGGTGAATTGGGTAAGCTAAATTGTCCGTAGTGTATGTGTGTGAATGAGTGTGTATGGATGTTTCCCAGAGATGGGTTGCAGCTGGAAGGGCATCCACTGCGTAAAACATATGCTGGATAAGTTGACGGTTCATTCCGCTGTGGAGACCACTGATGAATAAAGGGACTAAGCCGAAAAGAAAATGAATGAAAAGTCAGAGGCAACGCAGTAAGTCGCCTCACAGCAAGAATGTCGCTGGTTCGAGCCTCGTCTGGGTCAGTTGGCGTTTCTGTGTGGAGTTTGAATGTTCTCCCTGCGTTCGCATGGGTTTCCTCCGGGTGCTCCGGTTTCCCCCACAGTCCAAAGACATGCGGTATAGGTGAATTGGGTAGGCAAGATTGTCCATAGTGTATGAGTGTGAATGAGTGTGTGTGGATGTTTCCCAGAGATGGGTTGCGGCTGGAAGGGCATCCTCTGCGTAAAAATATAAGTTGGCGGTTCATTCGGCTGTGGCGACCCTGGATTAATAAAGGGACTAAGTCGAAAAGAAAACGAATGAATGAATGAATGAAAAGTCAGAATTCCATCATCATGTAAAGTCAGAAATTCAAGAAGAAAAACAAACATCTGAAATGCAAGATGTAGAGTCAGGACTGCAGGATTTAAAATGAGAATAAAATGAAATGAATGAATGAGATGTCATTTTAAATTCTGAGGGGGAAAAAACTTTGGGGGGGAAAGTCAAAACTTTTTGAATTTGTGAGAAGGAAAAGACTCAGAACTTCCAGAAATAATCTGAGGAATATTTTTGAGGCAAAATAAGATGAAAACCTGCAATTCTGAGTTTTTAAGCTTGCAATAGGAATATGTAAATTCACAATTGTGAGGATTAAAACATAATAATGTGGTAAGAGGTTGCAGATCTGCTGTTTTCTTAGGCTTAAATCAATCAGCAGGTGCTGAACAGAAAGTACAACAGATATAATTTAGCATGTGTGTGTGTGTGTGTGTGTGTGTGTGTGTGTGTGTGTGTGTGTGTAAGACATTCCTGAACAAGTACAGTAATAAGTATTTCACAGATCTGTCCACTTCCTTATCACTGCATAAACAAGCTGTAGCCTTTCATGAGGAATGAGTTCACAGCTGTCCTGCGCTTTTCTGAACACAACGCCAAACGCATCAGATGAATTGGTCTGAATTGTTTCATATAATGACATATTTTGGGCCAAGTGCTGGATCAAACGTTGATAAAATCTGCAGGCGCTCTCCACAAATGTTTCTGGCACGCGGAAACTCAACATGACCCTGCAATAAATTTTGGGGGCGGAGAAATTTATTGTTGTTTTGTTGAGTTTCTGTTGAACTCGTGTTTGATCAAATAAATCCTTCATCAAATCAATCTTTCATATGCTTCAAAAGACACACATGCACATGCACACACACACAAGCACCTTTCGTTCTGAATGCTTTACTAATTATTAAATGTATTTTACATGCAATAATAAAGATCAATTATATACAGTTGAAGTCAGAATTATTAGCCCACCTGAATTATTCACCCCCCTGTTTATTTTTTCCCCCAATTTCTGTTCAAAATAGTTTTAATAATTCATTTCCAATAACTGATTTATTTTTATCTTTGCCATGATGACAGTAAATAATATTTTACTTAGAGACATTTAAAGGCTTAACTAGGTTAATTAGGTTAACTGGGCAGGTTAGGGTAATTAGGCAAGTTATTGTATAATGATGTGCTGCGTCCCAATTTGCATACTATCCGTCCTAAATAGTATGTGAAAATAGAATTAGTATGTCCCAAATCGTAGTATGATGAAAAAGAGTATGCCAAATATTCCCGGATGGTTTACTATTTCCGGTCAAAACTTTAAGTGTAGAAGCGTCCGTACTCAAACCGCTGATATTGCCCACAGTACATTGCGCGTTGGACGTGAATTAGATTAGAACTACAAAAACGCGGGTGAAAAGTGTAAACAAACTACAAACACGATGGACGCGCGAGACCAACCGTCAAGCAGAGAGGCTTCAGTAATGACTGTTAATTAATATCTAACCCATTGGAGAATATTTAAATACCGTTGTCTGTGTTATATTTCATCTGCAACAACAATACTGAACTTATATAAAGACGTGTTTGGACATTACCGTCTGAATGGAGAATTATCCAAAGACCTGAGGAGATTTCTCTGAATGAGAGACTCTTGAATGGGAGATTATCCTGCTGCTGCTTCTCCAATAAGGTAGGAAAATAAATAGGACAGAAATGTGGATGATTGACAGGGCTCTAAACTAAGCAACACAACGATCTGTGTAACGAGGAAGTAGTGCGTCCCAAAGCTTGCATACTTTTCTGTTACTCACTCAAAAGTATATATTTTTCCTTCACAAAAAAGTACATACTTTTAGGGCGTAGTATAAGTATGCGAATTGGGACGCAGCAATGGTTTGTTCTGTAGACTATCAGAAAAAAATATAGCTTAAAGGGGCTAATAATTTTGACTTTAAAATGGTGGTTAAAAATTAAAAATGCTTTTTTTTTTTAGCCGAAATAAAACAAATAAGACTTTCTACAGAAGAAAAAATATTAACAGACATACTGTGAAAATGTCCTTGCTCTGTTCAACATCATTTGGGAAATATTTAAACAGGAAAATAAAACTCAAAGGGGGGCTAATAATTCTGACTTCAACTGTGTATAAAAAGATAGAGAGATAAATTATTTTATTCTCGATCATTACTATATATATATATACACACACACACACACACACACACACACACACACACACACACACACACACACACACACACACACACACACAGTTGAAGTCAGAATTATTAGCCCCCCTTTGAATTGTTTTTTCTTTTTTCTTTGTTTTTTCTTCTTTAAGGACAAAATTATTAGCCCTTTTATGCTATTTTATTTCGATAGTCTACAGAACAAACCATCATTATACAATAACTTGCCTAATTACCCTAACCTGCCTAGTTAACCTAATTAACCTAGTTAAGCCTTTAAATGTCACTTTAAGCTGTATAGAAGTGTCTTGAAAAATATCTAGTCAAATATTATTTACTGTCATCATGGCAAAGATAAAATAAATCAGTTATTAGAGATGAGTTATTAAAACTATCATGTCTAGAAATGTGCTGAAAAAATCTGCTCTCCTTTAAATAGAAATTGGGGAAAAAAATAAACAGGGTGTCTAATAATTCTGACTTCAACTGTATATATATGGACGAGCAATATCACACATATAGCAGTGCAATATGGCTGTATATCGGCACTGGTGGGAGGCGTGCGTTGACACCAGTGACGATATACAGCCATATCGCACTGCTACTCGTGTGATATTGCGTTTATATAACAGTTCGATGGCATAATCGTGGATATAAAAAATAAAATCAAACACGAGAGTCTAAAAGCCCTTTTGTATGAGGAACTATTTTTTTTTCCGCCGTTCATATACAGCACATCTGCAGCTGACGTCAGAACAGCAAAAACCGTTGCTCATTCACCAACGTCATTTTAGAGCTAGTATTGATTGATTTTCTAGCGTAACGTCTAAAGTGATGACAAAACAAGTGATCAGATTTTAAGATTATAAGGCTGAACGACATGAAATGCCATCAGTCTACAAAGATTTCCCACTATTTCTCTGTTGCAATTGGGAGATTACAATAATTAACCCCGAAAAAGCCAAAGCAACGCAAACACTACCAGATTACTGTTGAGTTTGTGATAAGGAAAAACGCTAAACACATGTGGCATTTCTTCTTTCTTTCTGTTTACTGAACTAGTTTACAGTAATAAAAAAACAGGAGATGCATTAGAAACAAACAAATGGCCAACCAACTAACTCAGGGTTATACAAAGAGTGGCAAACACAAAATACATACATTCCTGATATGCGAGTCCCATCTCACACTCAATACACTACAATTACTATGGTGTAAATACAGCACTACAACATACAAAAGAGAGAGATTGACTAAGAATATCACTTACCTGTTTTATAAAGACTTGATCAGCTGTAATTTAACATTACGTTAAAATTTTCTCCTCTAAGGACTTATTATGCGGTCTCTGTCGCCATCTTGTGGCGGAACATCTACCGTCTTTGCTCTGCTCAGTATCAGTATGTCAGGCTAATGGCCGCCAACTAATTAACGCCAAATTTTAACGTAATGTTAAATTACAGCTGATCAAGTCTTTATAAAACAGGTAAGTGATATTCTTAGTCAATATCTCCGAAATTCTTATAACTATCCTTATAAATAAACTGCATAGTTGCACTTTAAACAACTACATTCTCACCTGAAAAGGCCTCAAAAGTATATTACAGTATGTGGTCCAACAGCTGCAATATTTATCAAACTGTAGTGAGTTTATTCATCTGCTGTCACTCTATGTGGGCGGAGTAACGCAGAAGGGTGAAGAGTTAAGAGGCGGTACAAGTGCTGTTATTACAGGAATATCGCACAGCTATCAGCCAATCAGATTTGAGAACCAGACAGAACTGTTGTATATATATCAAAATGAAAGGGACTTATTGGCTTAATGGTTTCAGTTTTAGTTAACTATAATGACCCTAAGGGATTTTTCCTTATTTCACCATACACTAGATAAAAAAAAAAAATAAGTAGCATCACTTACAGTAAGTATCGTGTTATTTGAAAGTGAGTTCAACAACATGATTCTTATGTTTTTTGGGGGACAACTTAATAGTTTTACGTTCAATTCATTCAAATTGTAAAAACATTTAAGTTAACGTAATTTGTGTTAGGACAAGGTAAACAAATTATATATATAACATATTATATATATAATGACGCAGTGGTGCAGTAGGTAGTGCTGTCGCCTCACAGCAAGAAGGTCGCTGGTTCGAGCCTCGGCTGGGTCAGTTGGCGTATCTGTGTGGAGTTTGCATGTTCTCCCTGCGTTCGCGTGGGTTTCCTCCGGGTGCTCTGGTTTCCCCCACAGTCCAAAGACATGCGGTACAGGTGAATTGGGTAGGCTAAATAGTCCGTAGTGTATGAGTGTGAATGAGTGTGTATGGATGTTTCCCAGAGATGGGTTGCGGCTGGAAGGGCATCCGCTGCGTAAAACATGTGCTGGATAAGTTGGCGGTTCATACCGCTGTGGTGACCGCAGATTAATAAAGGGACTAAGCTGAAAAAAAAATGAATGAATATATATATATGTGTGTGTGTGTGTGTGTGTGTGTGTGTATTTCTTTTTGAAAAAGGTTTCTTTATTGCTCATTTACAGGTTTAATTTTATTAAATGTCAAAAATGCCTTTAAGATGTTAAATGTTTATAAGTAACTTTTCTATTCCTAGAAAATTCCATAATGGTAGTATTATTATTAATTGGTAGACTAAAAAAATGCAAGTATGTGTTTAACAGTTATCATCAGCACTGCTTCCTTCAAACTAAACCTCGTTGTATATGGCACATGAGGTTTATAATATGATCACGTATCAATATGTAGCAATCATAATATTTGATCATATTCCTATGAGAGTTAGCTGATTGTGTAGACATGAATGAAATCAAGTGCTGTGTTTTTCATGAAATATAACTCTACATAAATCTTTAATGACCTAAAATGAGGAAAAGGAAATGTACAGTATAACTATGAAGAAATATTTATGAAAAAATGAAAACAGAAAAGGCGGCATGGTGGCTCAGTAGTTAGCACTGTTGCCTCACAGCAAGAAGGCTGCTGGTTCGAGTCCTGGCTGGGCCAGTTGGCATTTCTGTGTGTTTTCATGTTGTTGGCGTGGGTTTCCTCTGGGTGTTTCGGTTTCCCCCACAGTCCAAAGACTATAGGTGAATTGGGTAAACAAAATTGGCCTCGGTGGATGTGTGAATATTAGAGTGTATGGGTGTTTTCCAGTACTGGGTTGCGCCTGGAAGGGCATCTGCTGCATAAAACATATGCTGGAACAGTTTGCGGTTCATTCCGCTGTGGGGACGCCTAATAAATAAGGGACTAAGCCGAAGGAAATTAATAAATTAAAACAGAAAATGTTAAAATAACAACTAATTCACTATAGAAAACCACAGTATGGTTAATCCACATTTTATCTGATAGTGAATTTCCTGTCTTGTGTTGATATTCTTTGAAGTGCACTTTAGTAAACTGAGTAAATTCCTCTTGCAGTCATTGATATTCACCGTCCTGTTAGGGGGTTTTCCTCTTCAACACAACACTGTCTGAACTAGACTGACATTTCAAGTGTTTGACTTTTACACACGATAAGATCTGCTGCAGATGATTCATTGGACTTTGACTCATTGATGTGTAGTGAAATTAAGCACACTGAATGAATGATGTGTGTAATACTGGCTAATATGCAATGAGGGGAAGGGAGACGAGCGGGATTTACTCTGAAGCAAATCATTTAGCCTATACTGTACTTACAGAGAAATACGCCGAATTAAAGATTACTGTAGCATCATTTACAAGAAACTGAATAAGTATTCATGGTTGAGAAAGAAACACTATGTGCTCTATTTTAATGATAAGTGCATGGTATAAAGGCGCCTCGATTCCACATTTGCTAATTTAAGGATGGAAAAACTGTTGTTGAACCCAGTGCATGGTCTAAAAGGGTTGTACTTTCTTCTCTTATTGAGTTATGGGTGTGTTTTGGGCCTATCTCCCATTCCCTTTAAGAGTGAGTTGAGGTTGCACCATGGTGCATTCATTATTTACATGGAAGACTTTGTAAGCGGAAAAACTGAACACTTCATACGCGAGGTTGAAGCTAGCAGACAGAAGAAGGATGGTAGGAGATAACAGTTTTTATAGACAATAATAATTATCTTTTACATTTTAATACTTTAATATCTGAATTTTGAATTTATTTATGAGTTGGCACAGTGGCTCAGTGGTTAGCACTGTCACGTTACAGCAAGAAGGTCACTGGTTCAAGTCTCACCTGGGTCAGTTGGCATTTCTGTGTGGAGTTTGCATGTTCTCCCCGTGTTGGTGTGGATTTCCTCCGGGTGCTCCGGTCTCCCCCACAGTCCAAAGACATGCGCTATAGGTGAATTGAAGAAACTAAATTGGCGTGTGTGTGTGTGTGTGTGTGTGTGTGTGAATGAGTGTGTATGGGTGTTTCCCAGTACTGGGTTGCAGCTGGAAGGACATCCACTGCGTAAAACGTACGCTGGAATAGTTGAGAAGGGTATTAACAGAGGTCGGCGCCAGCTCCAAGTGGGTGGGACTTGAACTCCAAGTGGGCTGTACAAAATGTCCAATATTGTGCTTTATGAATGTCTACACCTAACCCAACTTTCAATCCAACCTCACAGTAACCTGTTGTGTTTTATTAATGTCAACACCTACCCCAACCTCACAGTAACCTGATGTATTTTCATTAATGTCTACTCCACCTACACCAACCCTTGACCCAGCCCATCTGTGGCATAAATCCTTTCCACTTGGAGGTCACCCAACATACCTGTGGTGTAATACCTCCCTCTTGGAGGTCTCCGATCTACAGCGATACCTACTTGGAATAGTTGGCGGTTTATTCCGCTGTGGTGACTCCAAAAATAGAGACTAAGCCATAGGAAAATGAATGAATGAATTTCATTTTCATCCACCTTTCCGGGGCGGGTCATGGTGCAGCAGTCTTAGGAGAGAACCCCAGATTTCCCTCTACTCAGACACTTCCTCCAGGGGGATCCCGAGGCGTTCCCAGGCCAGCTGAGAGACACAGGCCCCGTTTACACTAATGCGTTTTCGTTTTGAAACTGCGTTTTAGATCAAAAACGATCCGCGTCCATACTAGCGCTTCATCTAGCGTTTCTAAACATATCTCCGTCCACACTACTCCACCAAAAACGTATATCACGTGACCATTCGTGCACTCTGGGCATGCGCCTTCAAGTATAAACAGGAAGCATGTGTCTCGCTCGGCATTTGGTTATTGTTAGTCAACAAACGCTGGTTGAACGATGAACGCGAGCGATTAGCGAGTGCTCGAACAATAGCTTGCCTCTTGCGAATATATGCAGCTGCTGTAAAAGGCAAAAAGGCAGAGTTTAACTGCACAATGGCGCCTAAAACGGACAATAGTGCAAACAACGCTCCCATTTTTGTGTCCATGTTGTTGTTTACAGTGAAGGCTGGTCTGCCATCTTCCGGTAGCGTTATAGTCATGTGATAGGGGCTTGACGAATAAGGGAAGGATACGCAATGACCCAAAAGCCCCAATCAGGTAGCGAATCTCAGCAGCCACGCCTCCGTTTTCAGATGTCTCCATTTTCCCCATCCACACTGAGACGGAGCAGCAGCGTTTTAAAATGAAAATGGCCTCTCCAGCGTTTTCAAAACGCTCCGTTTTTGGGGCTCGAAAACTCCAGCGTAGTGTGGACGGATGGCGTAACTGTAGCAAAACCTATGTGTTTTAAAATGAAAACGCATTAGTGTAAACAGGGCCATAGTCCCTCCAGCGTGTCCTGGGTCTTCCCAGAGGCCTCCTCTCGGTGGGATATGCCTGGAACGCCTGCCTCAGTAGGCATCCAGGAGGCACTTGAAACAGATGCCCAAGCCACCTCAGCTGACTTCTCTCGATGTGGAGGAGCAGCAGCTCTACTCCGAGCCCCTCCCGGGTGACAGAGCTCCTCACCCTATCTATAAGGGTGCGCCCTGCCACCCTGCGAAGGAAACTCATTTTGGCCGCTTGTATCCAAGATCTTGTCCTTTGTATTTGACATTTATTCGTCAGGTATGGCAACCAAAATCCACCGTCTGATCGATGTCATAATGGTAACGTCCACACAACCTCAAGCTGTAACATCATTAGACGTTGATATTTGGTTGATCTTAGGTTGGATGTTGAACATTGAAGTTGGCCTGACGTTGGGTTCTGACATCAACCTGATTTTCATTTCAAAACAAAACGTAACGTCCCCTCAACATTGGGGTACAACGTCAATCTGACGTCATGTTGATATCCTGTGCCTGATGGGTTATGGTGTGTGTGTATTAATGCTGACCTCACACCTCTGATGAATAAGGTTGTAAATGTGTTAGTTCAACAAGTTATGGTATGTTGTATGTGTATACTGACCTCACACCTCTGATGGATAAGGATGTGTGATTTATATGTGTGTGAGTGTTGTGTGTTTTGGTGTGTAATATGTGTATTTATGTTGATCTCACACCTTTGACCGCTGCTGGATAGGGTTGTGTGTTGTGGAGTGTGTCTGTCTATGTGTGTGTCTGTATTGTGACCTCAAACCTCTGCTGGACAAGGATGTGTTTCCTTATTCCTCCCTGGGACAGGAAAAGTCCATTGCTGCGGAAACAGTCGCTGTGAAGAGGAAATGATCTCACTGCACCTGTGAGGATCCCCCTCCCCCCCACACACACACACTTCCCATGCAGCTGTGTGCAGTTGTATTTTAACAGGAAGTATTGGAGATATTTTTCCCAGCTCTTTTTTTCTTATTCCCAAACTGAGAAATGTTGTAGTGTAATAAAGTATGTTTATTATATGTTTGAATTTAATTTTGCGTTTACATGCTGTTTTCAGTTTCATTTATAAATGGGAGTTATTTCGATGTGTTTTGTGATTTATGTTTGTTTTTGTGGATTTATTTGAAATTTATTTTAGTTTCACAAAAATATTTTATATTATTTATTTTTTAAATCAATTTTTTTTTCTTAATTATTAAATGATGGTTATTTATAACAGTGGTTAGGTCTCAGCCTTTTTATCACCGCGGACTGGTCAACGGTTAAATTTTACTGCGGACCAGGTGCAGGGAGATGTGAGAAGGGGGGTAGGTGTAGGTGTACGTAGATTGCTAGGTGACCATCAACTATCAGAGGATGACAAGCTGGCAAAACATTGCTGCAACTCTGATACAAGTTTTATTGTGGAGAAAATTACAGATGTTCTGTGTTTATTTGATATAATTAGTCTACCGAATTGTGTATATTCCATGCAAAGTATAAAGCCGATCTGTCAGTTCTTGTTGCGTGACTCGCGGCATTCTGAAAAGTTAAAGCCCCATTCACTCTATGAGCGACGCGCAGCGGCAAAGCCACAAGTGACTGTTTATTTCAACGGAGAGTGAGCAACTTCCGGCGACCTCTGTCAATGAGAGCGACCATTGGCGACCAGGTGGGCGTGTTGAGCGACACGACAAAGTTAAGAATCCTTCAACTTCTTGCAAATGGAGAGTGACTTTCTTGAGCAACAGCCAATAGGAGCTCCAGTAGAGCTCATGTGATCCTCTTTCAGCTAGCTCAGTGGCCGGTTGTATTCTCCGTGCTGTAGACCTACACAAACCTGCGTTTGCAGCAGGTCACCACCCAGAGCGACAGGCAGCTACAAAGTTACTGCTAGTGTGAATGAGGCATTAGACATTTTCAACTGCGTGCACCTGGAAGGCTCGCGCACAGTATGCACACGCAAGCTGAGTGCCGCTATTGAAAATAACGAACTTGCCCGCGTAACAAATGCGATATGTGAATGGCCCCTAAAGGCTGATTTATACTTCTGTGTCAAGCGCAGGCATATGGTGCAGCGCAGCCTTCGCACGGTCATATAGCCCTCACCATGGCTGACACGCACCTCTCAAAAAATGTAACTACACGTCACAACGTCGCGGAGTCAGCTTGGTAGCTGTGACAAGTGTGGGCGGTGCTGAGAGCCACGAGCCCAATGGAGCGAGTGTTTACAAGTGTCGAATCCTGTGAAAGAGCTCCAGATGGAAACTTTTGATTTGTGTTTAGCTTATGGTTAATATTGTTACACGTCCGCTGGTTCCCGCCTCCGAATGAGCAAGTTTTAGTTAATTGTACATTAAGGTAGCATTCAGAAAAAACAAAACACCCGCAAAGAAACTCAACACAGAGGAAGATAAAAATCTCACTACCAGCTACCGTTTCAGAAGTGTTATTACAGAGCAACACAAACAGCATGCAGAAGTGTAAATGCATGACTACACGCAAGGCTAGCGCCGTGGGTCACGCCGATCACTCGACGCAGAAGTCTAAATCAGCCTTAAGGCTGCCATCGTTTGTGATCTCCAGCAGCTGATCTTCTTGCACAGCCATGCTGGAATCATTGATTTTGTTGACAAATGGGTTGCGGATATGTTCCCTGGCAGTTCTTTACTGGGCCTTTTCCTCTTCGCAAAAAAAGTTTCCAGAAACGTCTTATTTTTACTCATTTTGCTGCTTGTGGGTTAAATATTGTTGCTCAAGTGACCGAGATGTAACCAAGAGAATACGGTAATTTTTCAAAATAAATATTTTTCAAAATAAATGATCGTTCAGACTCAGATAATAAATAAAATGGAAATAATTAATTATTTCTTGTGCAGCCCAGTACCTATTGGTTTGCGGCCTGGGGGTTAAGGACCACTGATGCTTTTTCTCTTCCACTGATTTCTTTTTCAAAATGACAGGGACCTTGTTTAATGGTTTCCGTTTTCGTTAACTATAATAACCCTAAGGGATTTTTCCTTATTTCACCATACACTAGATTTAAAAAAAGTAGCATCACTTACAGTAAATACAGTGAATCACTCATGTCTGTTCAAATATGAATGATGTCTGCATCACAGAGAGTTCTGGAAGATCTACCTGCTGAAATGTGATCGGATGAGCAATAGAGATGCCGTCAGTCATGTGTAGCGGAGTGTGTTATGAGCGCTGGACACACACTTTACGACTCCTCAGCTGAATGTGACATGAGGTAAGCATGCAGAAATGACAGAGTCTCAGTGTTGAGCAACTGCAGGAGTGTGGCGTGTTGAAACAGAGATCGCTGTCATTTCCCATCTGATTCAGTGGAAAAGTGTGATCAGACTCACCGTGAGCTCATATCTCCATCTGAACGCTCATTCCTGAAGAGATGCATGTCAAACACACACTCAGAGATGTGCAGATCTACAGCTCACAGACAGCAGGACTCTTCTGAACACATTTGGCTCCATCTGAACACATGCAGACAAAAATAAGCATTGTTAGAGCTATTCATTCATTCATTTTCCTTTGGTTTAGTCTCTATTTTAGAGGTCGCTTCAGCAGATTAAACTGCCTACTGTTTTGGCATACACAGCGGATGCCCTTCCAGTTGCAACCCAGTACTGGGAAACACCCAATTAAACACTATGGATAATTTACTTATAGCGCACGTCTTTGGACTGTGGGGGAAACCGGAGCACCCGGAGGAAACCCACACCAACATGGGGAGAACATGCAAACTCCACACAGAAATGCCAACTGACCTAGCTGGGACTCAAACCAGCCACCTTCTTGCTGTGAGGCGACAGTGCTAACCACTGAGCCAAAGTGCCGTATGTATAAATGTGTGTGTGTATGTTTTTACATATATAATACTGGATATTATACATACAGATGTGTTGTGTCATTTACATTTTTTCACAGTTTCAAGGCATTTCCTGTTTTATATTCACGTGTTTCATCACTTCCTGTTAGGAGAGGATATCCTGTTAGATGGTGCATGTTTGGGTAGTGAACTGAGACGAGGACATTTATAACTTCTGCTATATTTTCAATGTTACTGCTGTGCACATATACATCATTGACATGTCAATCTGTGTGTGACTGCAACACACACACACACTATTCTCTTATCCACTGCTGTCTTTCTTTCTGGCATGTGAGGAATGAAGACAGATAGAAAGAGAAAGAATGAGAGATGAAGCACCGACAGACAGAAACTCCAAGCTTACTCTTACTCCAAGCTGTATAGGCTCGAAAGCCTCCTACCATTTAAGCATATTAGGTGATGTGCATCTCTGTAATGAGAAGGGGTGTGGTCTAATGACATCAACACCTTATATCAGGTGTGCATAATTATTAGGCAACTTCCTTTCCTTTGGCAAAATGGGTCAAAAGAAGGACTTGACAGGCTCCGAAAAGTCAAAAATAGTGAGATATCTTGCAGAGGGATGCAGCACTCTTAAAACTGCCAAGCTTCTGAAGCGTGATCATCGAACAATCAAGCATTTCATTCAAAATACTCAACAGGGTCGCAAGAAGCGTGTGGAAAAACCAAGGTGCAAAATAACTGCCCATGAACTGAGAAAAGTCAAGCGTACAGCTGCCAAGATGCCACTTGCCACCAGATTTGCCCTATTTCAGAGCTGCAACATCACTGGAGTGCCCAAAAGCACAAGGTGTGCAATACTCAGAGACATGGCCAAGATAAGAAAGGCTGAAAAACGACCACCACTGAACAAGACACACAAGCTGAAACGTCAAGTCTGGGCCAAGAAATATCTCAAGACTGATTTTTCTAAGGTTTTATGGACTGATGAAATGAGAGTGAGTCTTGATGGGCCCGTGGCTGGATCGGTAAAGGGCAGAGAGCTCCAGTCCTGAGCTTGTGGGGTCTTTTCGGGTTGAGGATGGAGTCAAGCTCAACTCCCAGTCCTACTGCCAGTTTCTGGAAGACACCTTCAAGCAGTGGTATAGGTAGAAGTCTGCATGCTTCAAGAAAAACATGATTTTCATGCAGGACAATGCTCCATCACACGCGTCCAAGTACTCCACAGCGTGGCTGGCAAGAAAGGGTCTAAAAGAAGAAAAACTAATGACATGGCCTCCTTGTTAACCTGCGCTGAACCCCATAGAGAACCTGTGGTCCATCATCAAATGTGAGAATTACAAGGAGGGAAAACAGTACACCTCTCTGAACAGTGTCTGGGAGGCTGTGGTTGCTGCTGCACGCTACGTTGATGGTGAACAGATCCTTCCAAAAATATTCAGCTTTGATATTAATGAGTTTTTTAGGTTCATTGAGAACATGGTTGTTTTGCAATAATAAAAATAATCCTCAAAAATACAAATTGCCTAATAATTCTGCTCTCCCTGTATACAGATCTCAGTTGCTGCATCCCAATTCGCATACTATCCATCTTTAATTAGTACGTCCCAAACCATTGTATGTTGAAAAGAGTATGCCAAAGTTCCCGGATGGTGTACTATTTCCAGTAAAAATTCGAAGTTTAGAAGTGTCCATACTCTAACCGCTGATATTGGCCACAATACATTGCATGTTGGACGTGAATTTGATTAGAACTACAAACTCAGGTAAAAAGTGTAAACAAACTACAAACATGGCGGACACGCCAGACCAACTATCAAGTAGAGAGGCTTCAGTAAAGTTTGAATCACTGTTAATCAATATCTGAAACATATTTAAACCGCTTATTCAGTGTTATATTTCATCTGCAACAACAACGTGAACTTATTTAAGATATGTTTGGACTTCTCAATGCATAATTATCCAAAGACCTGAGGAGATTTCTTTGCATGAAAGACTCACGAATGGCAGATTATCCTGCTGCTGCTTCTCCAGTAAGGTAGGTTATTAAATATGAAAGAAATGTGGATGATGTGCTGAGATGATTGACAGGGAACGTTACTAGGCAACATAACAATCTATTATCGAGGAAGTAGTATCAAGGCCTACAGAATACACAAGACATGTCACTCGTATCTTTTTGAATGGGGAAAAGTGTAAGGCTGCATCCGAAACCAGGTACTTCCATACTATGCCGTACGCTAAAATCAGTATGCGAGCCGAGTAGTATGTCAGAATTCATAGAATTCGAAAATCAGTATGCGAGAAGTACCCGGATGACTTACTACTTCCGGTGAGATTCTGAAGTGCGCATCCCATGCATGCTGTGCTATCCCATAATTCATGAATGAGAGTGAAGCGATACAACTGACACAGGTAGGTCACGTGACCATGACAAAATGGCAGATGTAGTACGTCTGAATCCCATTCATACTGCTCACTTTCATACTGTATAGAAGGTACTTTTCTAACGGCCAAGTAGTACGTTTCAATTCAAATGCAGTACCTACTGAGTAGTGGGCGGTTTAGGACGCAGCCTAACTGTCAATAAGGTGAATGACGCCCCGCCTACTAGTACAGGAGCCAATCATTGATCGTTATATGGCTAATAAAAAATGCCTTCTAGTACAGGAGCCAATCATCAATCACTATAGACTGACGAGGAGGGGCTCAAACCAGACGTGAGTTTCTGCATATTTTGTGTGATTTGGATGTTTAGAAATGAATCTAAAGAGACAGTTGTTGTTCAATTTTATTGGTGATTCCTATTAGGAAACTCAATCATAAGCTTGGCAAACAGTTTTGGAGAATTTGATGTTTCCCCATTCAGACAGAATGCCCGAGCATACTGCCCGAGAGGCGTTCCAAAGATGGCCGCAGAGTGAAATGACTTGCCTTAAAGGGACTTTGGTAGTATGTCCCAAAGCCTCCATGCTCTTCTTACACACTCAAAAGTATATACATTTATGGCGTTGTACAAGTATGTGAATTGGGACACAGCAAGTGTCTTTTACTGTATATACCTTTATTGTTTACGTATATGTAATATACTAGATTACTGTTGATGTACAATATATAACTTTACGGTTTCTGTA
The DNA here is from genome assembly GCA_903798195.1 of Danio kyathit. NCBI lineage: Eukaryota > Metazoa > Chordata > Actinopteri > Cypriniformes > Danionidae > Danio > Danio kyathit. The sequence goes on from LR812531.1 coordinate 53,885,850, forward strand.
TCCAATAAAGCCACTTTCACTAATTTGTAACTACTTTTAAATAAATATTTTATTTATATTTTAAAGACTTTTTTATCTGTTTTATATATATATATATAATATTATACTTCTTTACACAATATTATTATATATATATATATATATATATATATATATATATATATATATATATATATATATATATATATATATATATATATAATTTATTTTTATTATATATTAAATAAAATATTTTCATTAATTATAAAAATATTTATTTTTACCATCTATAAAGTTGCTTGATTAAATACGTTTACAAAAACTTTATAAAATGAATATTATTAGACATGAATATTATCATTTAATATTTTAAACTATGGGCGTCACGGTGGCGCAGAGGGTAGCACAATCGCCTCACAGCAAGAAGGTTGCTGGTTTGAGCCTTGGCTGGGTCAGTTGGCCTTTTCTGTGTGGAGTTTGCACGTTCTCCCAGCGTTCGAGTGGGTTTTCTCTACAAGTCCAAAGACATGCGCTATAGGTGAATTGGGTGAGCTAAATTGTCCGTAGTGTACGTGTATGAATGAGTGTGTATGGATGTTTCCCAGTGATGGGTTGCAGCTGGAAGGGCATTCGCTGCGTAAAACATTTGCTGGATAAGTTGGCGGTTCATTCCGCTCTGGTGACCCCTGATTTATAAAGGGACTAAGCCGAAAAGTAATTAAATGAATCTTAAACTATTTTATTCATACATTACACATATACTAAAAATATTTGATCAAATTTATTTGTCAGCAAAGAAATATTTATATCTATAATGATCATAAAACTATTTTTTTTACACATACAGTTAGAAATGAAGCTAGTCTGTCCAGGTTATGGTGTTTAAATTATCTCAATTCACATACTTGTAATACTCCCTAAAAGTATGCACTTTTTATGTGAAAGAAAAGTATATACTTTTGAGTGTGTAAGAAGAGTATGCAAGCTTTTGGACATACTGCTTCCTCAATAACAGAACGTTATGTTGCTTAGTTATGTCCCCAGTCAATCATCTCCACACATCATCCACATTTCTTTGAAAAATTCTTTAGGTCTTTGGATAGTTATGCCATCAGTAGGTAATGTCCAAACATATCTTGATATAAGTTCACATTGTTTTTGCAGATCAAATATAACATGGAAATGTGGTTTAAATATGTTCCAGTTGGCTAATGATTATTTAACAGTCATTCAAACAACTTTACCAAAGCCTCTCTACTTGAAGGTTGGTCTCGGTGTCCACCATGTTTGTAGTTTGTTTACACTTTTTACTCGAGTTTGTAGTTCTAATCAAATTCACATTCAACGCACAATGTACTGTGAGCAATATTAGCGGCTAGAGTACGGATGCTTCTACACTTCAAATTTTGTCATTTAGTGAAATAGTAAACCATCTTTGGCATACTCTGTTCAACATACTATGGTTTGAGACATACTAATTCTATTTTCGAATACTATTTAGGATGGATTGTGTGCAAATTGGGATGCAGCAACATTCTCTTCTTTTGATATTAACTGAGGAGGCCTTTTAAAGGCCTACAATGACCTTTGACCACTCTGTGAGGTTTCTCAAATGATTTTTCAGCATCAGATAAAAACTGAGACCTGCTTCACTTCTGCTTTCCACAATACTCAACTTATAATATATTCATCTGCCGCAGATTAATATGCAAAGATGGCCGTGAATTAGACACTGCACTGCCTGATTTCCCTGTGAAGTGTAAACACTGTGTCTCTATGACATTATCTAAACACTCATCTGTTTGTTTGAACAACATGAAACCGCAAATACTACTCATTTATTTCCTTACTGTGACGTATTTCAGAGGAAAAACCATAGACCAATCGAAGGTGGAGAATGAGAGGCAATGTTCATTTCATGGCAACATCTGACAAACATATGCTGTTATAGTATTCATTCATTTTACTCATTCATTAATTCATTTTTTTGTTCTTTTAATTTTTGTATTGTTTTTAATTGTATTACTCCATTACGATTTTTTTAAAAATATTATTGTCTTTATTATTATTATTATTATTATTATTATTTTATTATTATTATTATTATTATTATTATCATCATTATTATTATTATTATTATTATTATTATTATCATCATCATTATTATTATTATTATTATCATCATTATTATTATTATTATTATTATTATCATCATTATTATTATTTTGTTTTATTTTGTATATCAGTTTATTGTTGTTGTTTTATATGCTTATATCATTTTATGTTGTTTTCATCATTCATATTTCTATTTGAGTTTATTATTATTATTATTATTAATATGCTTTATTTTATATTTCAATTAAGGCTTTAGTAGATCCATGTGTTTTACTTTTGATTGTTTTTCATTTTTTAAATATGTTTACTTCATCAATTTACTCATCAATTAAAATAAATAAATAAATAAATAAATAAATAAATAAATAAATAAATAAATAAATAAATAAATATTTAACATTTATGACTGATTAAATTTTTTTTTGTTTTATACCACTAATTTAAATCTTGAGTTTTATTTGAAATTTTTACTTTGATTAAATAAATAAATAAACAAACAAATAAATATTTAGTTTTTATGATTGATTAATATTTTTTATTTATACCACTAACTTAATTCTTGATTATTTTAAAATATGTTTTACTTTGATCAATTAAATAAATAGGCAGCGCAGTAGCACAGTGGTTAGCCTGTCGGCTCACAGCAAGGAGGTCGCTGGTTCGAGCTTTAGCTGGGTCAGTTGGAATTTCTGTGTGGAGTTTGCATGTTGTGCTCCGGTTTCCCCCACAAGTCCAAAGACATGTGCTATAGGTGAATTGGGTAAGCTAAATTGTCCATCCTGTATGCGTGTGTGAATGAGAGTGTATGGTTGTTTTCCAGTGTTGGGTTGCAGCTGGAAGGGCATCCACTGCGTAAAACATATGCTGGATAAGTTGGCGGTTCATTCCGCTGTGGTGACCCCTGATTAATAAAGGGACTAAGCCGAAAAGAAAATGAATGAATTCATATGAAATAAATAAATAAAACAAACAAATAAATAAATACTTATGTTTGATTTATTTTTTTGTTTATACCACTAACTTAAATCTTTGATCAAATAAATAATTTTTTTATAAAATAATTTATTAAAAATTCATTTTTTAACTAAATTTAAATAGTAAACATTAAAGTTTAAGTTCTCTATCACTCTTATAACATTTAAACAACACAAGAAAATATTTGGCAACTGAAAGTGACCTATGTTGATCCTGGAACATCATTGTTGTTCGAAAATGTAATCCATACCTATTCCCTACACCTAAACCAAACCATAACTGTAAATTATTCCCAAAATCAGAGGCGAAGAGTTGTTGGATAACACTCATGTAGAGGAGAATAAACCTAACCGTAAGCCTAAACCTAATATAAACTGTAAACATATCCCTAATTCTGATTGGCTGATTGGAATGCTGTTCCAGGATCAACATAGATCTTAATAGAGGTTCATGTCCTACTTGTAAAAAATAAAATAGTAATCCAAGTTATTTTGTTAACCTTACTTTCATATTATACGTGAAAATATACATTTTAGATACCAGATACAGTAAACTTAGTCTTGTCAACATTTTGAAAATTGTCTGTTTTCATTGAGACATTATTTAAAATGTTACTTTTCAAAGGGGGTGTACTCAATTATGCTAAAAGCACACACACACACACACACACACACACACACATATATATATATATATATATATATATATATATATATATATATATATATATATATATATATATATATATATATATATATATATATATACAGTTAAAGTCAGAATTATTAGCCCCCTTTTTAATTTTTTTTTCTTTTTTAAATATTTCCCAAATGATGTTTAACAGAGCAAGGAAATTTTCACAGTATGTCTGATAATATTTTTTCTTCTGGAGAACGTCTGATTTGTTTTATTTCGGCTAGAATAAAAGCAGTTTTTATTTTTTTTTAAAACATTTGAAGGTCAAAATTATTAGCCCCTTTAAGCTAATTTTATTTTCGACTGTATACAGAACAAATCATTGTTCTACAATAACTTGCCTAATTACCCTAACCTGCCTAGTTACCCTAATTAACCCAGTTAAGCCTTTAAATGTCACTTTAAGCTGTATAGAAGTATCTTGAAAAATATCTGATAAAATATTATTTACTGTCATCATGGCAAAGATAAAAAAAATCAGTTATTAAAAATGAGTTCTTAAAAATATTGTTCAGAAATGTGTTGAAGAAATCTGCTCTCTGTTAAACAGAAATTGGGGAAAAAAATAAACAGGGAGGCTAATAATTAAGGGGGGCTAATAATTCTGACTTTATATATACAGTATACATAAATGTTCTATTGGAATTTTCATTCTAAAATGGCCGCCTCGTGACACTAGTGGCATCTAGTGGCTGTTTACAAAATAGCAACAGAGTATCGCCTCTTGGTGATTTTATGCTCTTTGGTACGAGGCACCAGACTGGACAAAAGTCAAGCGAAAGCAGAGAGACTGGGTGCACGCGAGAGAGGCCAATTGTGCACGCGATAGAGAACGAATGCACGCAAGGTAGGCCAATTGTGCGCGAGAGAGAAACCGACTATTAACATTACCATTATTAATTACTATTACTAATATGTTTGTTGTTTCAAATAAATGAGCACACATTTGTTATCTGTATAATTTATGGTTGTCTATAATAGCAGTTTTTTGGTGCTGAGTTTCACCAAACTGATTCTAAAGGATAATTCAGATTACTTTATTTATTTCATAAAGGTTTTGTGTTTGTTGTATATTGTTGCTAATTTTTATACTCAAGCTGTGAACGAACACGTTTAGAGGTTAAATACAATCTTTTATGAAGCTGAAGTAACTTTAGGTTTTGCTTTTTTTTTTGTTTCTGAATATATTATTCAGTTGGTTTGTCACCTTGTGATATTTTCATTTTTGTACTGCTGGTCTGACATAATTAAATTAGTTTAAAAATGACTTTTTATTTAAGTCTGTCTTGTGTTTTAGTTGTAAGAATCCAATTGAATGAAAACTGTGAAGTTGATCAACAGTGTATTCTCCATGTGAGCACTGATGTGATGTTATAAGGGTATTAATGGGAGCATTAAAAATGTTCTTTGGAAAAGTAACTCAAAAATTACTTAACGCATTACATTTTGGTGTAAGTAATCGATAAAGTAATTGAGTTACTTATAAAATGAAGTAGTAACTGTAGTTACTATTTTTCATAACTAGCACAAAACAGAAAGTAAATGATGTGAAATATGCTCTGATGTCGACTGTCACAAGTCTTCACATTTCAGACCTGACTTTCATCATTCCCTGAATGACTCTCTCTAATAAACCCTCTACATCTCTGTCATCATGACCAACTCAACACGAAACACCCACCACATCAGATCACACACACTCATTTACAGTCTGTGTATGTGTGTGTTTTCTGGCTGAGTGTGTAATCTGCTCCTCTGATCTCTCCTGATGGTCACAGTTACACCACATGCTAAACACCATGATTTGACCACCACTGAGGTCTGTGACGTAAAGTGGACACTTAATCACACACACTTAAAAGTAAAAGTACAAAAAGCTTTCAATGGGGTGGTGCACAATTGAAAATAATGTTTTTTGTACAAAACAAGTCCATATTGGTATGTAATCCAAATTTTAAATGCTTATTTTTGCTAACCACTGAGCCACCATGTTGCCTCTTATTTCACTATACTGTAAAATAAAATGTAAAAATTCATTCATTCATTTTCTTTTCGGCTTAGTCCCTTTATTATTCAGGGGTCGCCACAGTGGAATGAACCACCAACTTATCCAGCATATGTTTTACGCAGCGGATGGCCTTCCAGCTGCAACCCATCAATGGGAAACACTAGGGATGTGACGAGATCTCGGGAGATTAAAGCCCAATCCCAATTCTACCCCTTAGCCCTTCTTCTTTCCCTCGTTTTCTGTGTTCCCGTGAAGGGGTAGAGGTGTCCCAATTCTCTTTATCTTGAAGGCGTAGGCCTAAGGGGAAGGGCTAGATAGCCCTTCGAACGAAGATTTTACAGGACCACACTCGAAACCAAGGGGTAAGAAAATTTCCCAGAATACACCAGCCACAACGGCAGGATCGCTGCACCCGGCGGTAAGGAGATCCACACGTTTTAATATATTCATAACCGCGTTCGTGTTTTACCGTCATGCTTTAAAAAAACAACGCTAAAATAAAAACCGCTAAATTTCACTATCTATAATCCATAATAATAACTCCTGTATAGCAGTCCCACAACATTCTGTCACTCGAATACCCTGTCAGAAAAGTCTAGTGGCGGGGAATGAGCTTTTTACAGTGTCTGCTATCATGTTAATGTTGTTTTTTTGGTATGTTTACATAGATGAATATGAATACAGTTACAATTTTATTACCACATTATATCGTTATGATAACATAATATATCGTCACCTTGGAATTATAAGGTTCTATCTGCGTTCTGAATGATTTTGAGCTATTGAGCTTCAAAGTTTTTGCATTCCATAGCAAACAGTATGTGTGTAACATTTGTTTTTATAGGGCACCTATTTTACCCCTTTTTAAGATGTAATATTAATATTATGGTTCTTCTGAGTGTGCCAGTTTAGGTTCAGGTTAAAACACAATTCAGATTTTTTTATTATGATGTGTTAAAAAGTATCATTTTGGGGGCGTGTACACAGTTTGCTGTTTTAGGGCTGTGTTGCTTCACATGAAAATTAGTTTCGACTTCCCGCCCAACTTAACAAGCGGGCGGAGCCAAGAGCTCCCCTCTTTGTGTATGGCAACAGACAGGCAGACAGAGAGAGAAGCAACATGAGTGAGAGGACCAGCATTCAGCCGTACATGTACGACTCGGACACAAACCAAGCAGAGACTACAAAATCATTTGTGTCTTTGTGTAGTTTTACAGCCAACTGTGTGCTACAGTAGTTTAAAGCTCCGAGCTTGTAGCCTACACCGAGATTAATAACCAAGCACACTGAATTAACTTTGACTGAAGGGCATCGCACACTAGATGCACCGCGACACGGCGCGCACATGTCAGCTGAAAGTATCGCACACTTGCGGCGCCGGTGTGTGTCACCTGATAGAAACTTATGTTTAGAATTCAGAAATCCATGCCGCTGCGTGGCGTGACGCTGCGTGACGCCGAGCGGCGCTTCTGGTGTACGACCTGCTTGAGGCTATAACTAAAGGGCGTCATACACCGGATGCGCCGCTCAGAGCCACGACACGGCACACCAGACGCGCACATTCGCATGTTATTTAAAATGAAACTATTCAGATAACGCTCTGTGGCGCAGCAGAAATAAGAACAGTGTCCTGAGCAGGGCCAGAGCGTCCATAGAGGCGACCTAGGCGGCAGAATAGTAAACGAACCCCCCGGTCCTCACTTTCATCCGCGACAACGCAAAATGCATGGTGCTCGCACTTTCCAGCTGCACCTAGTTAAGATGACAGGGAGCTTCTGTGACCGCGGGAAATGCAAACCACTGAAGTTTAAGAAAGACGCAATGAAAAGTACACATGTATGCAAACACTGGCGCGGAGGAGAGCGATAACGTGGTGAATGTTGAGCCCAATGAGCCTTACATCTAAAAATAGAGCAAGGGTGTTTCTTTGGTGACGTCGCTTTGACTCACACGCTGAAAATGGCGGACATGAAACAACAAACTGAGCATGTGGTAATGCACACCTGTCAATCAATATTGGTGGGCGGGGCGACCGCACTCCTACGTCAAGTTGTGGTCGGTCTCAAAACCGCTCCAATTGGTCCACCGTTTTTATGTTGTTAAATTGAAAAAAAGGACTGAGTGTGTTTATATCCCCCCAATATGACAGTCTATACACTATACCTACACATATGTCTGTCCAAACAGCTTGAAAAGTAGATTTTTCACCATAGGTGCCCTTTAAATAAAAAGTCTTAAAATGTAAACAACTCATAAAAAAACATCCCATAATGTAAATAAGTTGTCATTTAATAAGAATATGTCAATAACTCAATTTTGACAACAATGTCAGATAGAACCTTATAATTCTAGGGTGACGATATGCCTTCAGTGATTTCCAGAAGATAAACACCAAAAAATAACACAACTGGAATAACAGCAGTTGTGATCGTCTGATCTCATATGAAGCAATAGATCGCGATGATATCTGATGACGTGTGCAGGTGCTGTAGTGCTGTTCCATTTCTTAGGGGTAAATTTTGAAGCCCTTCCCCTTCACACTCGTTTTTAAGGGCCAAGGGGAAGGGGTACAAAAATAGAATTGGGATTGGGATTTTTTTTTTTCTTATAAGTGATGTAGGAGTTTTAAGTTACACATTTAAAAAAGTATACTGTATATATTTAGGCCTAACAAATAAGATATATGTATTCTGATTGCATATAAAGTTTGGATTACATCCTTTTCAAAATAACTGAACTAATAAACTTTATGTGATTGATACTTGTGACTTAAACATATATGAAACAAATAGGAACAATATTTATGTAATAATATCAATAAATCCAATGTGGTTTCAATGTGGCGACACGGTGGCTCAGTGGTTAGCACTGTTGCCTCACAGCAAAAAGGTTGCTGGGTCAGTTGCCATTTCTGTGTGGAGTTTGCATGTTCTTCCCATGTTGGCCTGGGTTTCCTCCGGTTTCCCTCACAGTCAACATATGCGCTATAGGCGAATTGAATAAACTAAATTGGTCATAGCGTATGTGTGAATGAGTGTGTATGGATAATTCCCAGTACTGGGTTGCAGCTGGAAGGGCATCCGCTGTGTAAAACATATGCTGGAATAGTTGGCGGTTCATTCCGCTGTGGCGACCCCTGATGAATAAAGTGACTAAGCCAAAGGAAAAGAAATGAATGAATGTTTTCAATGCTTCTTAATAATTTAAAACACATTAGATATATTAATGGGCATCACTGTGGCACAGTGAGTAGCACAATCACCTCACAGCTTGAAGGTCGCTGCTTCGAGCCCCGGCATTTCTGTGTGGAGTTTGCATGTTCTCCCCGTGTTGGCGTGGGTTTCCTGCGGGTGCTCCGGTTTCCCCCACAAGTCCAAAGACATGCGCTATAGGTGAATTGGGTAGGCTAAATTGTCCATAGTGTATGTGTGTGAATGAGTGTGTATGGATGTTTCCCAGTGATGGGTTGCAGCTGGAAGGGCATCCACTGCGTAAAATATATGCTCAATAAGTTGGCGGTTTATTCCGCTGTGCCGAAAATAAAATAAATGAATGAATGGATATATTAATATTATTACATAAATCTTGTTCTTATGGAGCTGTGTTGATTTTGCCCCAGAATATGAAGTAAACCGATCTCACAGAATTTACCTAATTGGATCTGGCTTTTTCTACAGTTTTGTATAGTTACTATATTCAGTATCACTTTATTTTGATGGTCCCTTTAACGCATTTTGTTGAATTTAAGTTACATTGCATTTATATGCCGACTAATTTCCATTTGTTTTCAAGTAGACTGTTAGATTAGGGTTAGTGTAAGTTGACATGTACTTGCAAAGTTTCTTATAGTCAGTTAAATGTCTGTTGAAGGAGCAATATCAACAGATAATAAGCAGATCTACTAATACTCAAATGAGAAGTAATTGGCATGCAATTGCAATGCAACTTTTAGTCAACAAAATGTGCAATAAGGACCATCAAAATAAAGTCTTACCATATATTCACATTTTTTAACTGACTGAATCTACACTGTAAAAAGCGATTAGTTATTTTAAAAAAGTGAGTCAACCCATTGCCTTTAAAGCAACAAGTTAATTGTTTCCAAGTTGATTGACTTTTATAAATATCCACAATTTGTTTACATAATAATTATAAGGAATTTACTCTATTTTATAAGGCAACCAGTGGCGGAAAAAGTACTGAATAATCATATCCAAGTAAAAGTACCGCTACTTGCCTAAAAATGTAGTGCAAGTAGAGTAAAAGTATCTGTTGTAAATATTACTCAAAGTATGAGTAAAAAAGTACACCTTTCAAAAGTACTGTGAAAGTACGCTGTGAAAAGCTGATGCATTTACATGTTATTTGTGGATGTGTGTAAATGTAATATTCTGTAGTGCATTTAGTTATTGCCCAGCAGGCACACAACGCCATAAGATGTTAATATTAGGTTAGATTTAGGTTGTGATGTCAGGTGACCAAAATTCAAAGTCTAGTCAGCGTCTAAGGACAATGTTATTTTGATGTCCAATAATGACGTCAAATGACATCGATATTTGGTTGATTTTAGATTGTGTTAGAAAGTGACCAAAATCCAACGTCGAGCCAACATCTTAAACTAACGTCATGTTGACGTCATTTTTTTTATCAGTTATGGCAACCAAAATCTAAAGTCTGATAGACGTCATAGTGGTAACGTTCACACAAAGTCAAGCTGTAATATCATTAGACCTGACGTTGGGTTCTGACGTCAACCTGATTTTCATATCCAAACATAACGCAACGTCCCCATGTCGTTAGGGTGCAACGTCAATCTGACGTCATGTTGACGTCCTGTGCCTGCTGGGTGCCATTTTGTTCATCATACAGTAAACATCCATCATCTTCTCATCAGTGGCATGCATCTAAACAGTCTCTGGGTCAATGTGTGTAAAGATTTTGGACATCTTCTTGGACACTTTTAATGCTTCCAAACAGTTTGCTGCAATTATAAATCGCCCATGTCTTGAGGTAGTTCATTGTGATGTCATTTACCTTCTATGAGAGATTTGATTGGACAGGAATCACAGGACTGATTTTTCTAATCACTATAGACAGGAAATAATAAAGTAGTGACTGCAGGTTGAAGAAAAGTAGGGGAGTAAAAGTACCGATACAGCATTAAAACGGTACTCAAGTGAGAGTAAAAGTACACATTTTTAAAACTACTTGATAAATTACAATTCCTGAGAAAAACTACTTAATTACATTAGTTTGAGTATTTGTAATTAGTTTCTTTACAGCACTGAAGGCAACTAATCGCTTTTTACAGTGTAATGGTATTAGTTTTTAACAGATTTAGATTGATTCTAAGGAATATGACAACATACATTTGTTAAAGAGGCCCTATTATGGGTTTTTGAAAATTACCTTCCATGTAGATGTGTAACACAGCTCTAAGAAGTGAAATATCCAGCTAAGACTTAAATCTGAAAGTGGACAGTGTTTAAAACTATTGATTCATTTATAAAAGAGTCGATTCATTTATAAAAGAGTCGACTCATAGTGCTTCAAATGAATCGTCTTGATAATGAGTCTTTAGCCGTTTCGGCGTGACGTGGATACGAAACATAAGCCCTGCCCAAACTCGGGAAAATTGAAACTTGCGGTCCCGCCCACTAACACAGTAGCAAAGAAGAAGAAGAAGAAGACAAACAGATCCCCGTTGAATCAAGTCATGAAGACGCTGTGCTTAGCTGGATATTATTGGAAGGGTGAGGGGAAAGTTAGTGTTATTTTCTCTACCCAAAGATGAAGCTGTGAAGAGTCAGTAGTTTTTTTTTTAGTAGGTTTATTTTTGCAAAAATACCTCAGGATTAAAGCCCGGCCTGTGCTGTTCCCGTCTATAACAGCGATACGGAACTCAAGCCCCGCCCATTTGTTGCGCGCGCAGACCAGCCTTATAGCCCCAGCTTTGAGCTGTGTTCCTGTCATTTTTCTGACGAGTGCTTCAGCAATCTATACGCTTATAACATGGGATTTGTCGGACGTTTGTTAAAGGAAGGATCATAAAAGACTATTGATGTATGAGAATTTGACAGGGCTCGACAGGAACTTTTTCAGTACACAGCTCATGGATCAGTTTCTTCCTCCATTTCACAAGTGTAAGTAAATGGTTGCCGCCTCGTTTTCTCTAGCTTGCAAATTATGTATTTAATTGTGTTTTGTAACTTGTAACCACTTGTCCTGTATCAGGTTAACTCTTTATATTCTCATATCGTATCTAATGCCACGTTGAAAATGCGGCGCGTGCTGCTTTGTTTACGGATTTAAATGCGTTTGTGAGCTCATGATTTACTGCCGATTGTCATTGCTATGGCCACCGTCAGCTGTTCTTACACACGTGCAGCGGTCAAGGTTCAGAATAGTTCAGCTTTTGCCGCTGTGTGGATTAATACTGACACTGTGTGTCATGGTTAAGAATAGAGCAATATGCTGGTGTTTAACTGCACTGGTTTAATGCACTCATACACACACAAAAAAATCCGGGAGACCGGAGGGGTTAGGCTCAGGGGTGAGGTGTCTGAATTACACTGTTGAGAACCGGATACTGTGTACTGTGGTGTTAGTAAGTTAACTACTATGAAGCGTGTATCAGGCGGCCGCTGCGATCGGATCCTATACCAAAGTTGGTGACCTAGGGGTTTCACAGACCGTACCAAAATGCTGAGGACCGGGGCAGGGGCTGGTTGAAATTACGGGAGTTTTCCGGGATAAATGACAAAATGGGAGGGTGGCTGGAGATGGGTCTGAAATACGGGAGACTCCCAAGAAAAACAGGAGTGTTTGCAGGTATGCTCACACATAAACTATACACTCTGACTACTTCAATATTGTTGATAAGCCACGCTGGCCATTTCACTCTGTCTCGCACTGAACCCTGTCGACCAATCGCAACAGGCGGTCATCGGTCCAATCAGCGCAGATTAGCTTTGCGCTAAGGAGGGCTTTGGGAGCAAATGAATCGCTGAACGATTCATATGGGAGTCGCTGGGATAATTAGGTAAAAATAAATGCATATTATAAGACATTGAAAGTGTTTTTTGACCTTGCATGCATATCAGCCTGTTGTTGGAGACCCTTAAAACCAAAATATGACCCCTTTTAATGCATAATAGGGGCTCTTTAAAACTTAAATAAAATTAAAAGGTTACAAACAAGTATAATGGTGTTTCATATACAGTAGTTGTGTGAATGGCACTGAGTGTCTTCTATATATTAGTGTGTTTCTCTGCTTGTGGGAAACGTTCTTTGTGATGGTTTGGTTGATCATGTGACTCTCTCATCACCACATGATTATGGTTGTGTTTTTGTCTGTGTAACAGAGGATGTGTAGATGTTCATACTTCAAAACACTGGTGTATAATACTACAAATTAAAGAAATACAGTAGTTTACTGTCTAATTAAAAAAAAATTTTATTTTTTATTTAAGAAATACTGTCAAAAATAATATGTAGAAACCGTTGTCAGAACTTACTGTTAAATATACTGTACACACAGAAATAAAAGTACAAAATCTGTCACTGTGGTGGTCCCTTTTCAAATGGTACACTTTTGTACCATGCAGGTGGACATTAGTACCATTAGGGTACACTTTTGTATCTTTATGGTACTACCAGGTACACATTTGTACTTTTTAGGTATTAATATTTACCTGTAAGGACCTGTTAGGAACAATAATGTACCTTTTGAAAAGCCTCTTCTGAGAGTGTACCGTATATTTAAAAGTAAATTCTGGAAATGGTTTCTACATATACATTTTTTACAGAATTTCCTACTCAATATGTTGTTTTAAACTACTAAAATAGCGATAAAATAACTTTAAATTACACAGCTGAATTTTCAACATCAAAAGTCGACAGAGCAAAGATCCCATAATGCAATTCACAACCATAAACAAACAGAAAAAAAAATGCTTTTTTTTTTTTTTACAGTGTACTAACTACTAATACAACTAAAACAATAATCAGTTATTAAATACAGATTTATTTCATTTTAAACTAAATGTAATTAATTAGTAGTAGTAGTAGTATTTATATTTTACTTTATTTTTTTATATTTAATTAAATTTTTAATGTAATTTAATTCATTAGTAGTAGTAGTATTTATATTTTACTTTGATTTATTAAGTTTAATTTAAATAAATTTTTAATTTAACTTTATTTTATTTTATTTAAAATTATTATTATTATTATTTTATTAAAATTTTTATTTTTTGAATAATTATTTTATTATATTTAATTTATGTTTATTTTTAATTTAATTTATTAGTAATAGTAGTATTTATATTTAAATTTATTTTATTAAATGTAAACTATTTTACTTTTAATTTATTAGTAGTAATAGTATTTTTCTTTTACCTTATTTTAATATATTTAATTTAATAACATTTTTAATGTAATTTAATTCATTTTAATTAATTCTTTTAAATTGATTCATTAATTCATTTACATTGAATAATTCAGTATTATTTATATTTTACTTTATTTTATTATATATATATTTTTTTATTCAGTTTAATTTATTAGTATTAGTAGTAATTATATTTTACTCTATTTTATTATGTTTAATTTAATTTAATTTTTAATTTAATTTAGTTTAATATTAGTAGTAGTATTTTTATTTTACCTTATTTAATATATTTAATTATAATTTATTTTTAATTTAATTTAATTAATTTAAATTAATTGAAATAATTCATTTAATTCAGTAGTATTTATATTTTACTTTATTTTATTATGTTTAATTTAATTTAGTTTTTTTTATTATTATTATTATTATTTTACTTTATTTTTCTTCATGTTATTTTATTTGACTTCATTTTATATCACACTACTATTACAAATTAAGTGCTTTCTAGTAGGAATTACATGACAAATTAAAACCTGTCTGTACTTTTCAGCATTCGCAATTCCATCAATTCAGACAATATATACACAACAGCTTTGATCAAACCAAGACAGAAACTCCAGTATTTTTCATTCATTCTTCTATCTTTTTTATGTCTTAAACAATTAGACCCAAAAACTCCAACAAGAACCTGTATTTTCTGGTTGTATTTGAGAAGTAACATATAATGTCTTTATACCTTCACTAAAACAACACATGTAACTGGGGGCTTAAGACTTTGCACAGCACTATATATATATATATATATATATATATATATATATATATATATATATATATATATATATATATATATATATATATATATATATATATAAGATAAATTATAAGTGAAAATTCCAAATTTCCTACACTAGACTACCCGGGATCTCAGCAAACATGAGTGATGCGTGTCAATGTTGACGTCACCGGAGCTGATCTGCACTGATTCTCGTAACACAGACTCACGTATGAACATGTCTGTCTGATAACAGCCTGATAACACATTCCTGAGCACAAACACACACATGAAGCGTCTGGTGAAATAACCAAACCGAGGAGAATCATCCTCCCTCAGGCATGTCAGGGCACTTCCTGTTTCCTGTCGAGTTGAGACTCACTTCCTGTGGCCTGGAGGAAGGATGGGAGGACGAGCAGACAATTCTTGGAGAAGACATCTGAATGTGTGTGTGTGTGTGTGAGTGTGTAACGCTGAATCAGCTGTGATTCATGACACATTTGAGTAACGTTTGGGAATCAGGCCTCATGGGAAAACCCTAGTTCCTCCAGCTTACTGAGCAACTATTAACATGCATTTGCATAAAAATAGATGACTGGAAACAACTGAAGAAAAGAGTGAGTCATTATGAACCAATGCTTACAGCCAGCAGGGATTTACAGTACGTTAATAAAGGGACGTCTGGAGTCTCACAGGGTTTAAGAAAGACTTCAGCCAAAAATAAGGAACTTCTAACTTTCATTTCAGTATTAAAAGGACATTTCTGGAAGAGCTCCACGTTGATTTTTTAATAGTCTTTACTTTTAACTTTTTAACTAGAAACTTAAACTTATTAAACAACCCAAAAAACCTAATAAAAACTAAATAAATTATAAATTATACACAGTGCTTAGCATAATGCACCCCATTTTGAAAATGAATATTTTTATCCATTTCTCAGTAAATATAGGCAATGTATTTTGGTACATTTATACAAAACAGATTTATTAAACAGATATATTTATTAAAATAATATTTTAGTCACCAAACATATTTAGAAATTGAAAGATGCTAAAAAATTACAACCTACAAAATTTCAAGTAAAGTTTTCAATATTTTTGCTTCTCTTGATTTTTCCTTTTTAAATTTGTACTTAAAATTGTATAAAATTTTAACATATAAATTTGGCTACACTAGTTTTTGGACCGTTATCGCAAGTAATTTTGTTAGACAAGCTCCTAGACTGATCTAATGTATTTGCACATATATAATACTGTAAAGCTTACTATAGAAATATTATTTAAAAGAAAGATTTGTGAGGGGTGTACTACTATATGCTGAGCACTGTACTATATATATATATATATATATATATATATATATATATATATATAAACACACACACACACACACACACACAGTTGAAGTCAGACTTATTAGCCCCCCTTTAATTTTTTTTTTTTTTTTTTTTTATATTTCCCAAATGATGTTTAACATAGCAGGGAAATTTTCACAGTATGTCTGATAATATTTTTTCTTCTGGAGAAAGTCCTATTTGCTTTATTTCAGCTAGAATAAAAACAGTTTTTAGTTTTTTTTTTAAATCCATTTTAAGGTCAAAATGATTAGCCCCTTTAAGTTTTATATTTTTTCGATAGTCTACAGAACAAACCATTGTTATACAATAACTTGCCTAATTACCCTAACCTGCCTAGTTAACCTAGTTAACCTAGTTAAGCCTTTAAATGTCACTTTAAGCTGTGTAGAAGTGTCTTGAAAAATATCTAGTAAAATATTATTTACTGTCATCATGGCAAAGATAAAATAAATCAGTTATTAGAGATGAGTTATTAAAGCTATTATGTTTAGAAATGTGCTGAAAAAAATCAGCTCTCCGTTAAACAGAATTTGGGGAAAAAAATAAACGGGGGCTAATAATTCTGACTTTAAATGTATGTGTGTATATATATATATATATATATATATATATATATATATATATATATATATATATATATATATATATATATATATATATATATACATACATACTGGCAGTGCAGAATTATTAGGCAAATTAGTATTTTGACCACATCATGCTCTTTATGCATGTTGTCTTACTCCAAGCTGTATAGGCTCGAAAGCCTACTACCAATTAAGCATATTAGGTGATGAGCATCTCTGTAATGAGAAGGGGTGTGGTCTAATTACATCAACACCCTATATCAGGTGTGCATAATTATTAGGCAACTTCCTTTCCTTTGGCAAAATGGGTCAAAAGAAGGACTTGACAGGCTCCGAAAAGTCAAAAATAGTGAGATATCTAGCAGAGGGATGCAGAACTCTTAAAACTGCCAAGCTTCTGAAGCGTGATCATCGAACAATCAAGCGATTCATTCAAAATAGTCAACAGGGTCGCAAGAAGCGTGTGGAAAAATCAAGGCGCAAAATAAACAGAACTGAACCATGAACTGAGAAAAGTCAAGCGTGCAGCTGCCAAGATGCCACTTGCCACCAGTTTTGCCATATTTCAGAGCTGCAACATCACTGGAGTGCCCAAAAGCACAAGGTGTGCAATACTCAGAGACATGGCCAAGGTAAGAAAGGCTGAAAAACGACCACCACTGAACAAGACACACAAGCTGAAACGTCAAGACTGGACCAAGAAATATTTAAGGACTGAGTTTTATGGACTGATGAAATGAGAGTGAGTCTTGATGGGCCAGTGGCTGGATCGGTAAAGGGCAGAGAGCTCCAGTCCGACTCAGACGTCAGCAAGAGGTGGAGGTGGAGTACTGGTTTGGGCTGGTATCATCAAAGATGAGCTTGTGGGGCCTTTTCGGGTTGAGGATGGAGTCAAGCTGAACTCCCAGTCCTACTGCCAGTTTCTGGAAGACACCTTCAAGCAGTGGTACAGGAAGAAGTCTGCATCCTTCAAGAAAAACATGATTTTCATGCAGGACAATGCTCCATCACACGCGTCCAAGTACTCCACAGCGTGGCTGGCAAGAAAGGGTCTAAAAGAAGAAAAACAATTGACATGGCGTCCTTGTTCACCTGAGCTGAACCCCATAGAGAACCTGTGGTCCATCATCAAATGTGAGATTTACAAGGAGGAAAAACAGTACACCTCTCTGAACAGTGTCTGGGAGGCTGTGGTTGCTGCTGCACGCAATGTTGATGGTGAACAGATCAAAACACTGACAGAATCCATGAATGGCAGGCTTTTGAGTGTCCTTGCAAAGAAAGGTGTCTATATTGGTCACTGATTTGTTTTTGTTTTGTTTTTGAATGTCAGAAATGTATATTTGTGAATGTTGAGATGTTATATTGGTTTCACTGGTGAAAATAAATAATTGAAATGGGTATATCTTTGTTTTTTGTTAAGTTGCCTAATAATTCTGCACAGTAATAGTCACCTGCACACACAGATATCCTCCTAAAATAGCTCAAACTAAAAACAAACTAAAAACTACTTCCAAAAATATTCAGCTTTGATATTAATGAGTTTTTTGGGTTCATTGAGAACATGGTTGTTGTTCTATAATAAAATTCATCCATTCATATAGTGTTGGGTATGTTCCTTTAAGAGTTATTCGTTATTATAACTAATCACCAGGGAAAGTAACTATTGCATTGCTTTAAACAAATCTAATTTGTTAAATATAAAAATAATAATAAATGTAAAAAAATATATATTTATGTTTATAAAAAATATGAAACATTGTACATTAATCTACATTATTTTAATGTTGTTGTTGGACAATGTGAGAGACAACCCTAAAATTCAACATATCATTATAAATATTATCATTACTATAGTTGCACAATGAACCACAATATATGGTTTAAAACTTTAAGTATTTATCGCACAGACCACAACTCTTGAGGAGCTTCATTAGATTGGAATTACTTGTCACTGATGCAGAGAGACTCTTTTTTTTTTCTGAGCATATGTTGCACGATACATAAACATTCTTACCTTTCACCTCAATGAGGGAAAAGTAGTGCTTATATTTCCAGTTTGCAGATTTGCCATTGTTCTCACTACTGGTCGTTGGTGTGTGCCATTGACTGTGTGTGTGCTTGTGTGTGAACACCCGTACTACTCTGCCTCTGATTGGCAAAGGATGGAAATGTAAGCCAATCATCATGTTCTCAGTTGCACCACGTTCACAGACACACCAATCATCATCACTGGTTGGTTATGTGTCCGAACATGAACACACAAAAAAAAAGAAAGAGAGATCCTGTGGCTGAGAGAGCCGCTGCTCGCATGAATATCGATTCAGTGTTTTCAATTTTAGTAACGCGCATTTTATTTTCAGTAATGGTAATGGTGTTTTAACGGGGAAACAGTAATTAATTTGATTACTCAATACTGACAAAAGTATCGCCGTTAGGAACGCCGTTTATTTATAGTGTCGCTATTCTCATCACTGATTTTAACTCACTGAAAGTATATAAAAGACCATTTGTTAAGGAAATAAGAGAACATGCAAACTCCTCACAGAACTGCCAACTGGCCCAGCCAGGACTCGAATCAGTGACCTTCTTGCTGTGAGGGGACAGTGCTAACCACTGAGCCACTGTGTTATCATAGTTTAAAACAATAGTGTGTAAAAAATAATATACACAAAAAAAATCCTTAAAATGTCAGAAAAATGTCAAATTGTTAAATATTTGATCATCAAAAGTTGTCAGAGCAGAGTTTCCACTATGCTGTCCGAAAGCAGAAATAAACATGTGAAATTCACAAATACAGTTTGTTTATAGTTGATGTTTTCCTCCATCTGTGTGTGTTATCATGGTTCAGTGATTTATTCCGAGTCTCAGTTAAATATCAGCTGCTGAGATTGAATAACCTCGGTCAAGTGTGTTTTCATTAGGAGTGAAGAGTTCATGTTTTCATGCTCCACTATCAAACTCATTCAGCGTGTCATGACTAAGATAAACCCTCACATTCTTCAAATGATTTTAATAGCTAAACTCTCTCTCTCTCTCTCTCTCTCTCTCTCTCACACACACACACACACACACACACACACACACACACACACACACACACACACACACACGGTGTATATGTCGAAATCTGGACACTTACGAGGGATGTTTAGATTTTCAAAAGAGAAGCAAACATAAGTGACATTTTATTAATTTTATTATATTTTAATAAATTTAATTTTTTATTTAATTAAATTTAATATATTTATTATTATTTTTTTTTTTACTTTATTGTATTATATTATATTTTAATTAAATTTATTTTTAATTACATTTAATATTTTTATTATGTTTGTTATTATTTTATTTTACTTTATTTTATTTTAACTTATTTTATAATTTTTTAATTACATTTTTTCATTTATTATTTTTATTAATATTTTTGTTGTTATTTTATTTTACTTTATTTATTTTTACTTTTACTATACTTTTTTTTATTTTTTTTTCAATTTACTTTGTTTTATTTCATTTTATTTATTATTTTACTTTGCTTTATTTTATTATTTTTTAATTAATTTTATTTTTAATTTAACTAAAAAATGTTATTAATATTTTTGTTGTTATTTTATTTTCTTTTCTTTTATTTTCCTTTATTTTGTTTTACTTTGTTTATTTTATTTTAGTTTGTTTTAATTTATTTTATTAGATTTTAATTAACTTAATTTTGAATTTAATATTTGTACTAATATTTTTGTTGTTATTTTATTTTCCTTTATTTTACTATATTTATTTTACTTTATTTCATTTTGTTTTACTTTGTTTTATTTTATTTTACTTTGGTTTTACTTAATTTTATTTTACTTAATTTTTTTATATTTTAAATAATTTTATTTTTATTTTTATTTAATATTTTTATTATTATTTTTGTTGTTTTTTATTTTACTTTGTTTTACTTTATTTTATTTTACTTTATTGTATTATATTTTAATTACTTTTATTTTTAATTTAATATTTGTATTATTATTTTTGTTATTTTATTTTACTTTATTTTATTATATTTAAAAATATATATTTTTAATTAAATATTTTTCCTATTACTTTTGTTGTTATTTCATTTTACTTTATTTTACTTTACTTTGTTTTACTTTGTTGTATTATACTTTATTTTATTATATTTTATTTTACTTACTTTCATGACAATACTATAATAAATGCATTGTTCATTGTTTGCTCATGTTAATAAATATATGAACTAACATTAACCTTATTGTAAAGCATTAACCAATGTTTCTCTATCATTCACATTATAGGAGCTCTAGATATTTGAAATATTCAGAAGTAACGTTTTCATAACTTAAAGTGGAACGTGAGCAGAAGAGCATATTTGGTTAGTTGGGATAGCAGTATTTCTCTACATCCTGAATGTGTGTTTAAGAGGACGTGCCGCCCTGTTAAAACCCAGGATGTCTTTCTACTTCCTGCTTTCAAACTTTTCAGCCATAAAGACAAATAGCAGCAGATGTGTCTAGCCGGACACTACTCAGTGTGTGTGTGTGTGTGTGTGTGTGTAATCCAGTCATGTAAATCCTGTGATTATGCTCCTGATTTAAAAATCATGTCGGCTCTTATTTTGGTTCGTATGCGTGAATGTCTTATGAAATGAAATCATAATCAGATTATTACACACACACACAGATTTAACAGCACTGATTTAATACTGTACAGTACAAACTGGTTGGTTTAAAGTCAGCATGAAATCTTAATTCACCCAAGTTAACCTCAGAACAAAAATAAGTAAAAAAAGGTTGTCATTTACTCACCCTCATGTTCTTCCAGACCCGCATGTTTTTCTGCCTCCTGCATTTTCCTCTGAATTTTACACTGAGCTGCTTGATCTTGCAATCAGAAAGAATGGAGACGGAGTCACTGGGGGAAAAAACAATAAAAGTGGTTTGTTATAAATAAATAAAATTTTATTCCACATAAAAATGTGGAAACATTAAAAGCAGTTTCATCATGTCTCCATAAAAATGCAAAAAATAAATAAATAAAGAGATGTTCAGTTAAAAGTTTCAAGCCGTAAACCAAACCAACCAGTTTTGAGACGGGTTAGAACTTAAATTAAAATCAAAACTCTATTTGAAAATCAGTGTTGTGGGCAGGGCTTTACATTAACATCCGCCAACCAGCCAAATGCGGGTAGAGTTCAGCTGTGGTGGGTTAGACAGACACCTCCACTAGCCACTTTTGCTGGTTGGAAATCATTTTAAATTGTAGTTTTCTTAAAAGCAGGGTTCGACAATAAGCATGGCCCAATATTCGTGCAAATGTGATCTAAGAATCGAGAAGCAGCAGAAAAATAACTGTGTTCGTGCGAGCAAAAGAAAGCAGGTAAATACCGAAGGAGAGGATGATCACTCGCGCGCACAGGTGATGTGATGCGCGTGACTTTTAAAAAGCGTGCGCGCTCCCGTTTACTTGCGCAAAGCAACCGTGCCTCGAGGAAGCTCAACTGGTGCGATGGGTTCCCTTTGAAATAGACTGGACAAAGAGCGATGATCGTGCACCCACAGTCCTGCTGCTTTCAAAAGCTCAAGATAAAACAAAAATACACATATTCTTTTGTAAGCAGCAGCGGTCACTGCTTTCATTTGAATTATTCTTTGAACAGATTATTAACAGGCCTATATTACGGTGTGTCATTAGCTATGTTTCCTTCCACCGATTTTTATCCGCATTTTGCATATGCGCATAAAAAAACGGTTGATGGAAACGACATGATGCACATAAATTTTGAAAATGCGCATAAAAAACGTGCGCATAACTGAGTAGGATAAACTTTTTATTCGATGAGAAAATATGTGCATGATGGAAACACTTTTACCACACAAAATTCCAGTGTGCGCATTAAAAAAAAGTCATGTGATTTTGTTATAAGAGATCATGTGATGATAAAAATGTGTGTAAATGGACAAACCAGCAGGCTGAGCACATTATAAACCATCTGAAATGTTGTTTTGGTCATTCTAAAATGCCTTACCGTTTCAGTATTAGTGTTATTATATTATTAATGACATTCAGAATCAAGAGCGGCTGTGCTCCGCGTCTGACACCTCCAAACGCCACCACGCGTTCACTGCGTGTCAGGATTGCCTTCTGAGGCGCAAGTCATTTATTAGATGAAGAAAAGATTGACGCAGCTTCTCCTACTGCAGCAAATTCAGCTTTTACTGTTGATATTTGGCGCCAGTTAATCAGGAAGTGACGATTTTTTTTCGCTTTGACTCGTTGGATGGAAACGCAGCTTTATTTGCACGTCTTTTATGCGATAATCCAGTTTTGCGCATAAAGATCATTCGCATTTTTGGATGGAAACATAGCTATTGAATGCAGAGCTCATCTATTTAAAAAAAAAAAAAAAGAAAAACACCCTGCAAGTAACTCAAAAGTAAAGTAACGCATTACTTTCCATAAAAAGTATCTAAGTAACGCAACTAGTTACTTTTTTGGGGAGTAACTCAGTATTGTAACTGCAAAAGTAACTTTCCCCAACACTGGTGAAAATAGTTGCCATGCAATGCAATACTCCAAACGAAATGCAAACGATGCACCATTGTCAATGAATGTTATATTTACTATTTACTGTAAAATATCATATTTAAGATTTTTAAGTTTAAGAATTGTTTTGGGAATTTGAGAAAAGTAACATATTATTTAATAAGAACTAAATGCATTTAAAAATATTAAATACACATTAATTTCCCAGTATTGGGGTTGTGGCTGGAAGGGCATCCGATACGTAAAACATATGCCTGAATAGTTGGCGGTTCATTCCGCTGTGGCGACCCCTGAAAAATACGAAACTAACCTGAAGGAAAACAAATGAATAAATACACATTACATTAAAGCACATAAAAGTTATTACACACACATAACATATAGAGCCAGTGCTCAGCCCCCTTTTTTATCCATTTCACAGTAAATATACCCAATAATTTTTGGTGCATTTTAACAAAACAGAACAGTTATATTCATTACAATAAGAGTTGGGTCACTTAACATCTTTAGGACTAGGATGATAATACATTTAAACTCAAATTAGTTACTGCAAAATAAAATGACAAAATACTAAATTTCAATTACATGTTATATTTTTAGGCATCTGGCTTTGGTACTGGATAATCTAATGTATAGACACACACACACACACACACACACACACACACACATAAATATACAGTTGAAGTCAGAATTATTATTAGATTTTTTCAACACATTTCTAATCATAATAGTTTTAATAACTCATTTCTAATAACTTATTTATTTTATCTTTGTCATGATGACAGTAAATAATATTTGACTAGATATTTTTCAAGACACTTCTATACAGCTTAAAGTGACATCTAAAGGCTTAACTAGGTTAATTAGGTTAACTAGGCAGGTTAGGGTAATTAGGCAAGTTATTGTATAACGATGGTTTGTTCTGTAGACTATCAAAAAAAAATTACTTTAAAGGGGCTAATAATTTTGTCCTCAAAATGGTTAATAAAAAAATAAAAACTGCTTTTATTCTATCCGAAATAAAACAAATAAGAATTTCTCCAGAAGAACATACTGTGAAAATTTCCTTGCTCGGTTAAACATCATTTGGGAAATATTCAAGAAAGAAAAAAATATCAAAGGGGGGCTAATAATTCTGACTTCAACTGTATATATTATTGTAAAGCATTGTTGAAAAGATTAAATTCTAAGAGAGATATGCGAAGCGTTTACTCATTTACAGTATGCAGAGCATTGTACATATTGAGATACAGATATGTCTTTATTCATTCATTCATTCATTCATTTTCTTTTCTTCAAGTTCATGGTTCATGGCTAGTTCATGTATTTCTTTTCAACTTCTCCAAAGTTGGTGGTCTCCCTTTTTTGTTAGTATGTAATTATAATATTTCTAAACTTCCTATTAAATTATCCAATTTCCATAAGCAAGTATTATTGGCATGGCATCTAATATATAAACAAGACTTCAGTCCCCATAGGTATTAAATCTGGAATAACCATGATATTTGTTATAAAAATAAATCTATATTTTTTCCTAATTGGTTTAAGAACAATATTTGCTTAGTTTCTCAACTTTTAGATAATAATGGTCATTTACGTTCTTATTCTGAGTTCTTAAGTAAATACTGTATTCCTATAACCCCACGAGAGTTTGCCATAGTCATGGACGCAGTTCCCAGTGGAGCTATTGCCCTTTTAAAAAACTCTCTTGATTCTGTTCTCCCCTTTACTTCATTGATTAACGCTTGTGAAACAGTGATTGGAAAGATTTGTTTCACACTTAACCCTTCTCTCAGAAACAGAAAGATTCAGCATCTTTTTCAGAATGAAATACCCTCTATTCCTCATGTCATATTTCACTGGAATATTTCATGACATTCCTTGGAAGATTGTATGGTCTTTACCTAACAAATTTTAAAATTACAAATAAGGTTAAAGAGGTTTCCTTCAAATTGCTACATCGAGTTTATCCGGTGAATGTTTATATATAAAAAAATGCTTCCTGAGAGAAAATCCTGAAAAAAATCAGTTTATTTATATGTGTCTCTCTTTTAGATCATTTTTCTTAGTCATGCAAAGATGTTTTATTTGCTTTTTATCATGTTGATAAAGTAAAAGATAAATATTTTCTAATTAATCTATTTATTTTACTGGCAAAATTGTTTATACACAAATGCAAATTTGTGTCTGTAAAGCCCCTTTTTCTTATTTTTTGTAAAGATTTGAAATATTTGAATACAATCTTTACTCCAGCAATGTTAAAGGGTCACGAAACATCAAAACACATTTGTTGAGCTGTTGACAGTCATATATGTGTCCCACGCTGCTATAAACACTATTAGGACACATATATTGCACTAAAAAGTGAAAATTGGTTGTTTTTGCGTTATTTTGAGCAAATTCAATCTTCCGGTTTGAAACGAATTTTTGAAGCTGCGTCACGGCCATGAGATACTAAGGTGTAAATCAAGCCTGGAGAGTGGCTGTCTGTCCTTTCGAGAACATTGTGACGTATCTGAGTGTGCGGCATTAATTCATGACAAAGACGTGCTTCAAACCAATCAGCGCGCTCTATTGTGTATGACGCGAAACTTCATTAATATGCATGATAGCTCCGGAGACTGTTTACAGTGTTCAGACAGCAGAGAGACGCCAAACGTGTTGCCAAAACAAGTGAAAGAACTAAAATTTGGAGACACGGGTCGTCGGTGTTGCAACGAAGGTTTTGTTTTCGTTTTCCCTCTATGAGAGAGCTGCTGGAATCATGTGTGGATTACAGTGCACGCAACAGAAACGGGTTTATAAGGAACATTTTTTACCCGAGAGCTTTTCGCATCTGGAAATGATGAAATCCGGATTTGCCGCTCGTCTCCTTTTAAAAAAAGACACAGCTCCAGTTTGATTGTCTGTCTACAGATTTGGTAAGTGTGTGTGATCAATGCAATACTTTGTTTAACCCAGATTGCAAAGTTAGTTTGTATCGTCAGCAGTGCTCTTTCAGTTTTTAAAGACATACCATAGTCAAAATTATTTAGTTACTAAGTTTAGGGTATGTTAATATCACTGCAATATTACAGTATAATATTATAGACTGAAAGATCCGCTGTAAATGCTGCTCTTCGAGTGTAAACATGTTAACGCAAACTATTCCCGTCGTGCAGGATTTTTGCCGCATTTTGTGACAGGATAGTCTATACACACACGGCTTTTTGACGCTACCTACAGAGTACATAAGTTACAGAGAAATGCGGAGGATTTTTTTCTCCCATTCGCCACGCGGTATCAAACATACTGCGTCTGTGTGTTTGTTTTGCCTGTGAAACTCAGCGCGTGCCCAAATGGAAACGCCCTTCTTTGCAAGTCCTTCCCTCTTTCCCTCCCCCGACACTCCCACACTCCCAGAGCTGGACACGGCCACTTTCCTGACTTTTTTTCAAACTAGAGGTGTGAAAACACCCTGCTGAGACAGGGGGTTTCGTTTCCCTTTAAAGCTTTAAAATCAATAACACTATGTGAATCTTACAGTATTGTCTCTTTTCTATAATACCCAGCGGACTGTATTTTATGTGACCTTTTATACATCACTGTGACATTGCTTTAAGATAGATTTAAAGTGATTTTTGTAATTTATATTACCCCTGGCATAATCTTTTGTTCTCTTTTTGTTGTTATAGGATTTATACCTTTTCTGTATATTTTTGTATTCTTGTTGAACGTTCCAATAAAAAAATAAATTAAAGAAAACTTCAACAACAACCTGAATACTGACAATGGTAGAAATATTAATAATGATGATAATGAGGAAACAACAGGAGGACAGGTCAGAACAGTGAAAATAATAATGATTAACAGAAATAGAAGTAATAATATTAATGATAATCAGGAGGTGATTACTAATTTATATATAAGGTAAGTGGTTGCAAACAATTTATATGGGCTGATTTTAAACAAACAAATTAAGTTGAACATTACTACATTTAATGTCTTTGCTTAAATTTAGTCCACATTAATTGTTTGCAACCACTTACCTTAAAAAAAAAAAAAAGTAAATCCAATGAATCATTTTTTTTTCAGTGCACTCTGCTATAAGAACACACGCTACTGTAGACTTTAGCTTGAAGAAGTGCTGAAGTGAATGTGCTGCAGATGTAAAGCTGAGCTCTGAATGAGAAAAGCAGGCTGTCGGTGGGTTTGGAGGAGGGTAGAAAAGGGTTATTGAGGACGAGGGATAATGGAGGGGGGGGGGTGAAAAATGGGTCATGCCGTTGAACACGCTCTCAGAAACACAGCTCTATGGCAACATGACAGCAGCAGATCAGCCAAAACACCAAACTGGAGCAGAATCACAATGAGCTGCAGCCAGACAGCTACACACATCAGAAACATCAGTGTGTGTTTGTATGATTCCAAACGAACACACTAGCTAAAGCATAACCGTGCTGGAATTCAATGATTGATTTAAGCTTTTATCCTCGGAGATAAAACAACAATGTGTTTTCCCACATACTGCTGAAGTCAAAATTGTGAAATCTCCTGTGAATTTCTTTTGTTTTCAATTACTTCTCAAAAGATGTTTAATAGAGCAAGAAATTTTTCACAGTATTTCATATAATATTTTTTCTTCCAGAGAAAGTCCTATTTGTTTTATTAAGGCTAGAATAAAAGCAGTTTTTATTTTTTTAAAACCATTGAAGGTCAATATTATTAGCCCCCTTAAGCAATTTTGTTTTCGATTGTCAACAGAACAAACCATCGTTATACAATAATTTGCCTAATTACCCTACACTGTATAAAATAATTCCGTAAAATTTACAGTAAAAAAAACGGCAGCTGTGGTTGCCAGTATTTAACCGTAAAAAATATGGTACAAACCGTAAAAGTAAATACTCATTTTTACAGTAAACTACCGTATTTTATAAATTTATAAAGGTAATATGTCTGTATTTTAAATTAGCAACATCTACACATCTTTTGTTACACAGATAGACATGATAACACAGCCATATGCAGGTGGTGATGAGAAAGTTCATGCATAACGAACCAATGCTCATCACAAACAACTTTTCCCACAATCAGAAAAGTGTATCAGTGCAAAGAAGGTGCTCAGTGTCATCCACACAGCTACTAAACACCAGTATGGTAACACGCATAAAATTAAAGTCATGAAATAAACATTGTTTATCAACATTAGATGTAACATAACTCACTAATATACATTACTGATGGGGAAACAACTAAAAAGATCCATAGTAATGTCAACAAAAAGCATAAAAAGTGATGTGCCATGCAGGGAATTCTGGGAAAGTCAAATTACGGTTATTCACCGTATATATTTTAAGGAAACATACTGTTAACCAGGTTACAGATTTGTACTGTTTTTGTACTGTATTGTTTTTAGCATTTTTACAGTTTTTTACCGTTGAAATCACAGCCATTTTTTACAGTGTAACTTGCCTAATTATCCTAGTTTAGCCTTTAAATGACACTTTAAGCTGAATATCATCCTGAACAATATCTAGTCAAAAAATATGTGCTGTCATCATGGATAAAAGAAATCAGTTATTAAAACTATTGTATTTAGAAATGTGTTGAAAAAAAAATCTTATTTCTATTAAATAGAAATTAGGGTAAAAATGTACAGAAAGGCTAATAATTCTAACTTTACATGCTTTAAATTACAACTGAATTGCTATTTAAAATCTCTTTAAAAACACAGTATTTTTAATCTTCTCACCTATAATATATACAAGTTAAGTCCATAAATATTTGGACATCGAAACATTTTTAGCTCTATAAACAAACACAATCAATTTGAAATGAACGAAACAAAACAAGATGTGCTTTAACTGCATAGTGTCAGCTTTAATTTGAGGGTATTTGCATCCTAATGAGGTGAACGGTGTAGGAATTACAACAGTTTGCATATGTGCCTCCCACTTGTTAAGGGTCCAAAAGTAATTGGACAAATGGCTTCTATAAGCTGTTCTATGGCCAGATGTGTGTTACTCCTTCATTATCCCAATTACAACGAGCAGATAAAAAGTCCAGAGTTCATTTCAAGTTCATTTTGCATTTGGAATCTAAATTGTGTAGATGTTCAAATATTTATGGACCTAACTGTATATATAGAAAATATGCAGATGTATTAACAATTACATTATTTACAATCATCCAATTATCCAATCAGCACCAGACCAAACCCCTATAAATGCCAAACTTGTCCTACCTTCATTATCTCACGACTTTAGCATCTATCTAGGGGGAGCGTTCTGAGGCTGGACACTTCTCTCGGATCCTTCTCACTTTCCTGACAAGGGGGATAACACTATCTACACTGAGTTGGGATGTCTTTTCTGAGCTCAGAACTCTCCCCTTAGCCAGCACGCCAAATATGATTTATTCTTAAAACATCTGTAAGTGTGAACTCGTGAAATATATTAAAACATGTCATTGCAAATAACTGGAGTAACTGATAAATGCATTAAAATATCTAAAAAAATATATATTTAAAAATAAAAAAATACAAAAATAAATACAAAAATAAATTAAATACAAAAATAAAATAATAATAATAATAATTTAATCATTTTAATAATAGAATAAGAAGAAGAATCAGACTTTGTGATCTTTGTAGACTTAACTCTGTGGTTAAAAATGCATCAGGTGTGTGACAATTAAGCGAGGGTTTATAATTGAAAATCTGAAAGTATTTATTTTTACCTGATATTTTGTTTATGTTTTGGTTATGTGACTTGATGTGTGCTTTATTTGTATTACCTGCCCACTGACTGCAGACAAAATGTATCTATATAGCTAATTCTGATGAAGTTCATTGATTGGCCATTGATTGTCCCTGTCAAATAAAGAATTAAAACAAAAAAAAAAAAAAATTACCAAAAAACAATGTCTAAATAAAATATACTAAATTAACACTTTTATAAATGATTCCCAGAGACCCTAAAGTAATGAGTTGAGGCCGTGTAAGATTACAATAAGGTTTACACGCTGGATGATAATGAAATCAAATATAAAAGTGGCGCTGGGCCCGAACGACACACAATTTAATTGAAAAAGCTGAGAGATGGAGACAGATAATGGTGTTGGTCTGGCTGTAAAGCAGTTGTGCTTTCAGCTTGAACACACACTTTCAGTTTTGCTGTAGGCGTAACCGTAAACGCACATCAGATGTGATCTACATGTGAAGCGCAGATGCCTGTGAAAAAACAACATTCAAAATCTATAAGCAAATAGTACAGATTCGGCACTCGAGGGAATTATTCAAGTGTGGGTAAATATGCGCTGCTCACTGGAGAATATGATCATCAGGTTTTGTTCCTGCTGATTCATTAAAGAGTCATTAAAGTCTGTATGAAACTCATCATTTCTTTTCTATTGTGACATATTTTTAAAGTGAAATGGCAAGGATAAGAAATTAAATCATGCACTTTTATTATTATTAACCCATGTGTGCTGTTATGGATTTTTTCGTCCACTCTGGGGTGATTTTTGAGGTTTAATTTGGCCACAAATTTCTCTGTGTTTCAGAA
The DNA here is from genome assembly GCA_903798195.1 of Danio kyathit. Taxonomy (NCBI): domain Eukaryota; kingdom Metazoa; phylum Chordata; class Actinopteri; order Cypriniformes; family Danionidae; genus Danio; species Danio kyathit. Next base: position 53,916,824 of record LR812531.1, read on the forward strand.
AATGGAAGGCTTTTTGTTGACAAATCTTATTTTGACACATATTTTGGGAAAATTCTTTGGAAGTTTTATATATATATATATATATATATATATTTATATATATATGTAAGTTTCTGATTGGCTAATTGACAACATTTGAGTTAATTGGAGGCACAACTGTAGAATAGTATTTAAGGAAAACCTCAAACACACTGCTTACTTGTGTGACAACATGGGGAAATCAACAAGCCAGAATCAACAAAAAAGCCAGATTACAATTTGCTAAATTACACTGGGAAAAAAGAATAATTTTTGGAGACATGTCCTGTGGTCTGATGGAACTAAGATTGAACTGTTTGGTCATAATGACCAGTGTTACATTTGGAGGACAAAGGGGAAAGCTTACAAGCTTAGGAACACCATCCCAACTGTGAAGTATGGGGGCGGTAGCATCATGTTGTGGGGCTGTTTTGCTGCAGGAGGGACTGGTCCACTTCACAGCATAGATGGCATCATGAAGAAAGAACATTATGTAGAAATACTGAAGCAACATCTCAAGATGTTCATAAGCCAGAAAATTAAAACTTGGCCACAAATGAGTCTTCCAAACAGACCATGACCATAAGCAAACTGCCAAATTAGTTAAAATGTGCTTTAAGGACAACAGAGTGAATGTTTTGGAGTGGCCATCACAAAGCCCTGAACTCAATCCTGTAGAAAATTTGGGGGCAGAGTTGAAAAAGCTTGTGCGAGCAAGACAGCCTACAAATCTGACTCAGTTACACCAATTCTGTCAAGAGGAATGGGCCAAAATTCCTTCAAACTATTGTGAGAAGCTTGTGGATGGATACTGCGGAAATAATACATTTACATAATCTAGTTTCAAATGATCAATAATGTACATATAACTGAAAAGTTATATTCTTTGTATTTTAATGATATAATTTCATTAACAGCCCAGCTATGAACCTTTGTCTTTCTGACTACTGGCTGAGCCCCCATTTACACTAATGCGTTTTCGTTTTAAAAAGCATAAGTTTTGCTACGGTTCCGCCATTCGTTTTGGAAAGAGGCCGTTTTCATTCTAAAACGCTGCTGCTCCGTCTCAGTGTGGATGGGGAAAAACGGAGACATCTGAAAACGGAGGCGTGGCTGCTGAGATTCGCTACCTGATTGGGGCTTTTGGATCATTGCGTATCCTTTCCTTATTTGTCAAGCCCCTATCACATGACTATAATGCTACCAGAAGACAGCAGACCAGCCTTCACTGTAAACAACAACATGGACACAGAAATGGGAGCATTGTTTGCACTATTGTCCGTTTTAGGCGCCATTGTGCAGTTAAACTCTGCCTTTTTTACTACAGCAGCTGCATATATTCGCAAGAGGCAAGCTATTGTTCGAGCACTCGCTAATCGCTCGCGTTCATCGTTCAATCAGTGTTTGTTGACTAACAATAACCAAATGCCGAGCGAGACACATGCTTCCTGTTTATACTTGGACGCGCATGCCCAGAGTGGCCGAATGGTCACATGATATACGTTTTTGGTGGAGTAGTGTGGACGGAGATAAGTTTAGAAACGCTAGATGAAACGCTAGTGTGGACGCGGATCGTTTTTGATCTAAAACGCCGTTTCAAAACGAAAACGCATTAGTGTAAACGGGGCCTGAGACAATGTGATGCAAAAGCTAGAGGCAGGCTTTTAATGACTCTGCCTTTGTTTTAGGGTGATACTTTCAGGCCAAAGAAACCCCTTTCGTTGATTAACTTGTGTAGCAGGTTTTCTAGCACCTACATGCCAGTTATCATGCTGACTTCAATGCTGAATTTGCATGCTTTGTTTAGCCATCTCCCCTCCACCTAAGAAGACAATATAGACAGGACATCTTTGTCTTAAATCAGACTTGTGATAAAACTTGCAGACTGTAGACCTCCAATAGGCTCCTGTAAATCCATGGACTTCTTGAAGACGCTGTTTGACTGCAGATTAACCAACACGTCTCAATAAAGGAATTCTGCTTGTTTCGAGTCTCCTGGACTGGGTTCTCTCCATTCAATCACTAATTTGTTTACAACAATACCCAAAACATTTGACCAAAGTTATACAGTTTAAAAGCGAAGCTAAAAAAATACCAAGGAAATGTATGTAAACTTTGATTGTCTCTCATTATTGTGGCATTTAGCAAATGTAAATGATTTAAGTAATCCTAACGGACCTAAAATAGTAAACGTTTAGTATGATTTACCATCCGACATTTTTTTTTAAAATGGTTGTTCCTTTTTTAAGAGTGTATGTAAACTTCTGGTTTCAACTGTGTGTGTGTGTGTGTGTATATACACACATATACATATATATATATATATATATATATATATATATATATATATATACACACACATATACACATATACATATATATATACACATATATATATACATATATATATACACATATATATACATATATATATATATAAATATATATATATATATATGTATATGTGTGTATATATATATATATATATATATATATATATATATATATATATATATATATATATATATATATATATATATATATATATATATATATATATATATATATATATATATATATAGGCCTACCTACTTTGGGCAGATTGACTATGTTCAATAGGAGTAAGTTCTGGGCTCTGGGCCACTCAAGGACATTCACCGAGTTGCTGTGAAGCCACTCCATTGATATTTTGGAGGTGTGCTATGGGTCATTGTCCTGCTGGAAGATGAACTGTCACCCCAGTCTGAGGTCAAGAGCACACTGAAGCTAGTTTTTATTCAGGATGTCTCTGTACATTGCTGCATTCATCTTTCCCTCTATCCAGACTAGTCTTACAGTTGCTGCTGCTGAAAAACATCCCCACAGCATGATGCTGCCACCACCATGCTTCACTGTAGGGATGGCATTAGCCTGGGGATGAGCGGTGCCTGGTTTTCTCCAAAGGTAACGCCTGGCATTCACTCCAAAGAGTTCAAATTTAGTCTCATCAGACCAGAGAATTTAGTTTCTAATGGTCTGAGAGTCCTTTAGATGCCTTTTTGCAAATTCCAGGCAGGGAGTGGCTTCCGTCTGGCCACTCTGAAAATTAAACCAATAAAAATATTTACAGTCCAACAAAAATGGCCTCATCCCGGAAGTGAAAAAAGATGATTTTTATTTACAAGGATGATGATTAAAACGTCCAGTGCAAAAATACAGTGACCCAATTCCCAAAAAGGTATGTACAAAAATAAAACAAGTATCAAACCAACAAAACCAAATGGTCAAAAATATACAACACAAAAACAAAACAAACTAAGTAACTACAATATACAAGTATCAAACGAAAAAGAACTGCTCAGGGTTCTGCCACAACATGCTCGCTAGCCAGGTAAACTGACCCCGAGACTCCGCCCATCAATTGGCACAAACCATAATAGGTAAGTACATTTTCTGTACTGTCCATAACTCCGCCTTAACGGCATTCAATCAACATTAAACATCTGCTTAACAGAGATGAATATAGATATAATATAAACACACTCTCACACACATCTTCATACACTATGGCCAATTTAGCTTATTCAATACCACATGTGTTTGGAATGTGTGGGAAACCAGAGCACCCAGAGGAAACCCACATCAACACAGGGAGAACATGCAAACTCCACACAGAAATGCCAACTGGCCCAGCCGGGGCTTGAACCAGCGACCTTCTTGCTGTGAGGCAATAGTGTCAACCACTGCGCCACCATGTCACCCCACTTTGAGTAACTGACTTCAAAAAATATATATAATCAAAGGAAGACTAGAATATTGGTGACTACATGTTTAGGACTTTTCCCACACACTTAATATTACTGGTGTAACCAGAGCTTAAAGGTGTTTTGAGCTTGACCAGATGTAGGCCATTTTGGCGATGCGGTGGCACAGTAGGTAGTGCTGTCGCCTCACACCAAGAAGGTCACTGGTCCGAGCCTCGGCTGGGTCAGTTGGCGTTTCTGTGTGGAGTTTGCATGTTCTCCCCGCATTTGCGTGGGTTTCCTCTGGGTGCTCCGGTTTCCCCCACAGTCCAAAGACATGTAAGTTGGTGGTTCATTCCGCTGTGGCATCCCCAGATTAATAAAGAGACTAAGCCGAAAAGAAAATGAATGAATGAATAAATGAAACTTGCCATTTTCAGTTTCCATTTTGACATCTGGTGAGTTTACAGCTAACAACAGGCAGAAAATACTAACAGGTTCTAAAATAAACCATTTTCTTCACATTAGTTTTCTCGAAATTGTGCCAAAGGGTCTTTTTTGTGTATTGCTGGAAGAATATAAGTGAAGTGTGAGCGACAGAGAGAGAGAGAGAGAGAGAGAGAGAGAGAGAGAGAGGATGATTAGACTGTAGCCGACACACTGACCCACTAACACTGCAGCTCACACACACTACAGCTGTCTCAACCTCTCTCTCTCACACACACACACACACACACCCCGTTTCTCTGAGGTGTCTGCCCCTCCCCCATTCATTTTAATTCAAACTCTATTCTGAAGAACAGTGAACAGACATACACTCACACATACACAGTTTCTCTTCTCAAGCTCTACCAAGATGAATCACTGTTGCCGCTATCTTTCTAGAGTAAGCATACACACACATGCACACCTTCTCTTCTCATAAATGAATTCTTTACTCACTTTTTTAAGTGAAGTCAACTATTATTACTAATATAGTATATATATATATATATATATATATATATATATATATATATATATATATATATATATATATATATATATATATATATTTAAAAATCAATAAGACTAACTTTATTCATCAAATCAGCCAATTAGAATGAATTTTAAGTGTATTTTAATGAATCATGTGACACTGAAGATCCAGCTTTGAATCACAAGAATGAATGAATCAATTGTGAAATATATTCATTCATTTTTCTTTTGGCTTAGTCAGAATCAGAAAGAGCTTTATTGCCAGGTATGTTCACACATACGAGGAATTTGTATATATATATATATATATATATATATATATATATATATATATATATATATATATATATATATATATAAAACAGCTATTTTAGCCCTTTAACTACTCCACCAAGAAAAAAACATTTGGATTGCATTTCTTAACTAATGTCACTAATTAACACACTCAATGCATTTTTTTCAACACATCCCGTAATTTCTGAAATAAAAACCTCTACCAAATGACTGATATGTCGGTGTATGGTGAAACTACTGGAATTAATACATATATTATGAAAAATCTTTTTTTTTTTAAAAGGAAGTGTGAGACCTATTTATTTTAAAAAAATATTCAAAATAAATCATTTTTGAATACTAAATCAGTTTTGTTTTTTGAAGTACGCCATAAAATATTTTAGATTCTCATTTAACATGTTTTCTTGTTTATTTATTATTATTTTATTTTTTTTACAAATAAAACAAAAATCAAGTGTAGTAGTGCAACAGGATGTTTTTTTTTTTGTAAACCAAAAATGCTGTGTGTGTAAGCCATTATAAAAACAGTCATTCTTTAAATATGACTTTGACAGTCATTATTTAAAACAGTAAAAACATAGTCAACCAACTGTTATAGAGCAGCAGTCAAGGGGTTATGTAATATTATATATATATATATATATATATATATATATATATATATATATATATATATATATATATATATATATATATATATATATATATATATATATATATATATATATATATATATATATATATATATATACACACACACACACACAGTATATATACACAGTATATATATGTGTAACTGTAATACTAAACAGCCCTGGTGAGCATTCCCACCACCTCCAAACTTTACCACTTCCTCCTCAGTAACTGAATGTAAAAAAAATTCTCAACACCAACTGAACATTACTAAGCTTTACAACTATAAAAAACAGTCACATTCTCATTCAGTGGAAGTTCATGTGATTTTCTATATAACTTCCATGAGATTCATTTCCTCCTCTGTCTTCTAAGGAACACAGAGCTCCTTCAGGAGGATTATTTCTCCTTTTTTCCATCCGCCAGCAGGCCGAGGGGGCGAGTTACCCATCAGCCTCGGGCGTGAGGATGGTGTGCTGAATGACAGCAGGGATCTTTGGGTGGCAAAACACATTCCTGACATGCCGACGGCGGGGGGTCGAGCTCTGCATGTCATCCTTACAGCAGAGGGTGGAGCATTAAAAACATGTGGCATTCCAGCTCTTTTGGAGGAATGTTCCGGGTTCAGAGCGAGTTAAAGTCCATCCGGCACTATATTGATTGCAGGAAAGAATTCAGGCAGCCTCAGGCAAAAAAAAAAAAAAAAGCATGTAATGCAGAGCTACGGGCAGTGCATATTAAAATATATCAGAAAATTACAAATATGTGCACTCTTTTTCAATAAAATATATAAAAAGTATTATACTTAATATTTGTAGTCAGTTTGATGTAAGTTGAGATGACTAGAAAAAAACAATTAGGCAATAATATATATTTTGTTATATTTTCATGACAACAAACACTGCTTTAACTTATTTTATTGAGTTAATCAGGTTTAATTGAATTTTAACAAAAACATTAAAATTATTATTAAAGTAACCATTTTTAGTGAGTTTGATGCAAGTTGAGATGACTAGAAAAATATTTGATTTAACTAAAAACGGCAGCACGGTGGTGCAGTGGGTAGCACAATCACCTTACAGCAAGATGATTGCTGGTTCAGTTGGCATTTCTGTGTGGAGTTTGCATGTTCTACCCATGTTGGCGTGGGTTTCCTCCAGGTGCTCCGGTTTCCCCCCACAAGTCCAAAAACATGCGGTATAGGTGAATTGGGTAAGCTAAATTATCCGTACGAGTGTGAATGAGTTTGTCTGGATGTTTCCCAGTGATGGGTTGCAGCTGTAAGGGCATCCGCTGCGTAAAACATATCAATCAATTAATCAATCAACTTTTATTTATATAGCACTTTACAACAACCACAGTTGACCAAAGTGCTTTACACAAATAAAAGCAAATTATACAACACAACAGAAAAGGAGACAATGCAATATCAATATATAGGCGATATATATATACATCAATAAAATCCAACAAACATTAAAGGTGCAGTATGTAAGTTTGACACCCAGTGGTTGAACTGGGTATTGCACTCCTTGATCAAAATAAACACACGCGTGGGATGCCAGAGATTGAGTACAGGAGCGAGTGATTTAAACCGTGTTCTAAATAAAATCAACGATACGCGATAGAAGGAATTATGTTCCATATTAAAAGGAGTTTTAGTTCTAACCAACACCTCGAATTGAGATATTAGAAACGGTTTCTATTTCTCACAGCTCAACATGTGAAACCTATGACAGTGCACCGGTAAGCCTCGAGTGTTTTATTCAGTGCTAAATGCTAACAATGTGAGTTTGAATGGATTCTAAACCTTACGGTTTCGTGAGTGAGTGCTTATTCTGTGCTTCTGAAAGGCTGTATTTACATTTTTGTCGTGTTTCGTCTGGTGCAAAGAGTCAAACTGCTGTTTGCGTGTTGTTAGGACACGAGATTACAATGTAATCTGCTCACCTAATGTTTACGCTCGTAATATTTATATCATTTGCTAATTAATAACCTCATGTGGAACTGAATCTGTCTCATTTCGACGTCTGATACTGTCCATTTTGGGCACGGGCGCATGCTTTCAGAGCCTTTCTGAATGAATGAATGAAATACGCTGTTTTCCAACAAGGCAACCCGGAGTGCTGAATTATAATTGGCTAAACTGGCATTCTGCAGGTTAACTTTACCTAAACAAAGACAGCGTTCCGGCACGGAAAAACCATTTTCAAAGCAGAATATCTGACTTCAGCATTGTTTTTCAGTTAAACAAGTATGTTCACTTGGGATGTTTCTTAAATATCTGCAAACATATTTTGGTATTTTTATGCTTTAGAAGAATCAAAAACTTACATACAGCACCTTTAAGCTTGGCCCATTTGCTGGATAAGTTGGTGGTTCATTCCGCTGTGGCGACCCCAGATTAATAATGGGACTAAGCCGAAAAGAAAATTAATGAATGAATGAAAAAACTAAAAACAATTAGGCAATTTTTTTTTTTTTTTTTTTTTTTTGCAACAAGCAATACACTGCAAAAAAATATTTTCTTACTCAGATTTTTTTGTTTTTTTTCTAGTCCAAATATCTAAAAATTCTTAAATCAAGAAGCATTTTCTAGGCAAGCAAAACATATTGTCTTGTTTTAAGAAATAATATGCCAAAATTAAGTGAGTTTTTCCTTAAAACAAGCTAAATAATCTGCCAATGGGGTAAGCAAAATAATCTTATGTCAAAAGGAAAAACAAGATTATTTAGCTTACCCCATTGGCAGGTTGTTTTGCTTGTTTTAAGGAAAAACTCACTTAATTATGGCATATTATTTCTTAAAACAAGACAATATGTTTTCCTTGCCTAGAAAATGCTTCTTAATATAAGATTTTGTAGATATTTGGACTAGAAACAAGAGAAAAAAATCTAAGTAAGAAAAGTATTTTTGTAATGTACATATTAAAGAAAATCACACAAATTTGCACTCTGTAAAATCTGCACTTTAAAAAAAAAGTATATGAAAAAAAGTAACGACAACAAAAGTTGCTTTAACATATTTTAATGTGTAAATCAGGTTTCAATTAGGCCGGCACGGTGGGTTTTTCCAGTACTGGGTTACAGCTGGAAGGGCATCTGCTGCTAAAACATATGCTGCAATAGTTCATTCTGCTGTAGTGACCTGTGGTGACTAAGCCGAAATATGATACAGTAGGTTTTAGACATTTATAAGCCAACTGTATCATATCATTTAGTTTTTTATGATTACTAAAATGTTCTTCACACTAAGAAAAAAAAAATGTTATTATTACCCTTTATAGAAAACTTAATAAAATAATCATTGGGAAATCCCTGGAGGGTTAAAGTGGGTTATTACAATACTTTTATACCAGTGGTGTAGTCGGGGCTATACTCACGTATACTGCCTACCTATTTCCACAAGCTGTTTGGGTATTATGACTTCTGAGGATCAGTAATTGCGTATACCCTCAGTATACTCACTTGTTTTGCTGATTAAACTTCCCTAATTTATGTGTATTCGCATCCCCTTTAACTGTATACCAAATGTTTTTTTAACTTGCATCTTAATTTGTTGCAATTGGTACATCTTTAACTTGCGCCATTCCCCACCCCCTGACGACCGTAGCAGAGTTTTTCGAAGACGACGACAAGCAAACTGAATGATATCTCACTGAAACATTCAGGTCAAATTATAAAACAGCATGGGCATCGCTTTAGCCCCCCTATATTTCTATTGAGCCCCCCTAAAACTTTTACGGTTACCTCATGAACAGTACACTACTCAGTCCCCTTTAAATTTGATATGAAAATGGCGGGAGACTTAAGCCACTCCGTTTTCTACTCGTTTTTCATTTAATCAGCAAACCACAGATTAGACCATTAGCATCTCGCTTTATACAAATTTGTTGAAATATTTTTCCTGTTTATATGGATAATTCACCCCAAAAAATTTTTTAATTGTCATCATTTACTCAACCTTGTTTCAAATCGGTTTGTCTTTTCTTATTCTGTTGAACACAAAAGAATATATTTTGAAGAAAGCTGGAAAACTGTAACCATTGACTTTCATAGTATTTGTTTTACCTTCTGTGAAAGTCAAAAGTTACAGGTAACTTGAATAAATATATATTGCTAATGAATCAAATAAACATTGACATTCGTCGTTTCTTTGCCTACTTTAAAAATTTGGGTTGGGTGGGTAATAGTACACCACCTTTTTTTTTAGGACTACACCACTGTTTTATACGATATAGCATATTATATATTACTTTTACTAGACTATAATCATGTCAATGAAGTTACAATACAGTTCTTCACTCAATAAAGAGTTAAAAAGCACTCACAGAACCTTCTTTAGGGAACCAAAATTGGTTTCTCAACGTCATCACAGCTTAAAACACACCTTTGAAACCTTTACTTTTAAAAGTGAACTCACTGTTTTGTTCCTGTTTGCATATACCTCCCGACAAACCATGCTCAGTTCAAATGCAAATGATTGTTTCTATTTGCATGTTTCAAATGCAAAAACGTTCAAGGGTTCTCAGAATTTTCTTGCTTTACATCTAAAAATCAATCTGACCATTAAAAAAAGCAAAGCTATGATGTGTTTTTGTCTGTTGCTACACAACTATACGGATAAATAAAGCCAGCATGCACTTATACCGACAGCAGTGTAGCATGAAAGTTCACTGGAAAGTGTTCCAAGTGTCATAACAACACAACACAAACATGAGTCCTAACCTGCTAAAGGTGGGAGTCAATACATTCAAAAATAATCAGAGATAAAAATGGCTTTTCCATGTTTCGCTTGTATTGCGATTAACTGCAGGTTGACTATTTTACACAATGAAGAGTTGAGAAAAGGAATGGAGATACAGAGCTAGCGTTAGCCATTGCTAACTGAAAGATTAAGCACTGTTTTGAAATGTTCACAAATATGAAAATCAGTCTTACTTTAGTTTTAGATGACTGAAGAGTGTTTTCTAACAGCAATAAACTATCAAACCATAATATAACCCAATATATTCATGAATACTCACTCAAGCTTGAGTTGTTTTCCCTCCAAACTGATGCAACTTCCTGTTTACTGTTGTCATTAGAGAACTGCTTTTTAGCTAGAGGCATTTACAATGGAAATTGAATGCTAACAGCTGGCTAGCCATGTCTCTGTGTTGGTTTAAACGCTTATATGTTTAACAAATGATATCATTGATAATATAAAACCAGTTTTACTTTACTTTTAAATTAAGGGTTTTTGTAAACTGAGCTAATAATGAATAAAACAATATAACCCAATAAATCCATTCATTATACTCACTGAAGCCTAAGCTTGAATTGTTTTTCCCTCCAAACTGATGCAACTTCCTGTTAGCTTACGTCATCACAGAACTGCTTTTAAGTTAGAGGCAGGAGAATAAAAAACAAAATGCAAATGAATGCTAATAGCTAGCTAGCCAGTTCTCTTTGATGGATTAAGTGCTTAAGTATGTTTAACAATTAAAATATTGTTGATCATATGAAATCAGTTTTACCTTACTTTACTTTTATATTGAGGGCTTTTGTAAACCAATTAACTAACAAAATATTAACTAGCCAAATAAATCCATTGCCACTCACTGAAAATGTTGCTGGTGTTTTCCCTCCAGTGTGACGTCACTTCCTGTTTGATGACATCACAGGATTGCCTTTTCTTCTTCTTCTTCTGGAGTTTTATCTGGCAGTTGGCAAACCAACTTTAAGGTGCATTTTCTGCCACCTACTGAATTGGAGTATGGAGCGCAACATGGTTGGAAATCTTGAGGGATTAGTAAGGAATACTACATGGATTTACTATTAAATAGATATAAATTTAAATATTAAATATATATTTATAAATACATATATTATAAATATTTTTATTTATAAATACATAAAACAATTATAAAAAAATAAATAATAATAATAATAATTTACCAAAATAAAACACACACATGCATAAGGGAAACCTATTATATCCATTAAATCTATGTCTTTGAAATATCTAAAATTTCTTAATTTACCTTTGTATCTATTCCTTCTAGAATATCTATTAAGGAGAAATTGACTCTGTTTAACTCTTTTAATCCTTCAAAAAATGATTTGCGCTGATTACTTATGTTTGTACATTCCATTAACTCATCAGGAGATACAGTTTCAGGGAAACCACATCTTTCACAGTTACCGTTTTCATGCTTTCCAATTTTAAATAAACATTGATTTAAAGCAGAGTTGGATTGCCTTTTCTTAATTTCTCAAAGGCTAAAAGCACAGAAAATAAAATGACAGGAATTTATTAACAACAGAACAAAAATGTTCACAAAAATGTGGGAACACTGGGAACGCAATAATAAAAACTATTATATTTATATAAACTATTTATATTTAAACTATTTATATTCATATAAACATTTATATTTAATGAACTCCAACTTTTACATGATAAAGGTTTCTTTTAAAAGTACAATTAATTCAATTACTTCAAATTCAACACTGAAAACTCAGGAATTGCAAGTATATTACCCAAAGAAACGTCAAGTGAGCTAATTTGACATGTAAATCAATGCTAACAGCTAGCTAGCCAGTTCTCTGTGGTAGATTAAATGCTTAATTATGTTTAATAAATGACATTGTTGATCATATTAAATCAATTTTACTTTACTTTTAGATTGAGGGTTTTTCTAAACCAATGTATTCATTCATTCATTTTCCTTCGGCTTAATCTCTTTATTCATCAGGGGTCGCCACAGCGGAATGAACCGCGAACTAATCCAGCATATGTTTTACACAGCGGGTGCCCTTCCAGCTGCAACCCAGAACTTGGAAACCCTCATTCACACACACACACACACACACACACACACACACACACACACACACACACACACACACACACACACACACACACTACAACCTTGTAAACCAATTAACTAACAAAAAATTAACTAGCCTAATAAATCCATTAATACTCACTGAAGATGGAGCTGGTGTTTTCCCTCCAAAGTGATGTCACTTCCTGTTTGATGACATCACAGGATTGCCTTTTCTTAGTTTCTCAAAAGACTAAAAGTACAAAAAATAAAATTAATGACAGGAATTTATTAACACAGAACAAAAATGTTCACAAAAATAAAACTATTATATTTATATAACCTATTTATATTTAATGAACACCAACTTTTACATGATACAATGTTTTTTTAATGTACAATTAATAAATTACTTTAAATCCAACACTAAAAACATAGGGATTGCTAGTATATTACCCAAAGAAACGTCAAGTGAACTGATTTGACATGAAAATCAATGCTCACAGCTAGCTAGCCAGTTCTCTGTGGTCGATTAAATGCTTAATTATCTTTAATAAATTATATTGTTCATTAATTAATTCAGGAAATAAAATAAATGACAGGAATTTATTAACAACAGGACAAAATAGTTTACAAAAATGTTTGAAACACTGGGAACGCAATAATAAAAACTCAGTGAATATTTATTAATGAGTTTTACATGATATTTTAGATTTTAAATGTACAATTAATTAAATTACTTCAAATTCAACACTGAAACCTCAGGAATTGCTAGTTTATTTACCAAGGAAACATCAAGTGAACTGATTTGACATGCTATTTTTATTGTAAATAAAAATTTAAATAGTATTTTTATTGTAAAACACAATCGTAAACCTCACAACAAATAAATACATGTAATATTTTACACTGTTTGCTGTACATTAAAATGATAGGTTACCCAAAAATTCAAATTTACTCACTATTTATTAACCCTGAAGTACTTCCAAACCTTCATGGGATTCTTTATTCTGCTAAACCTAAACGAAGATATTCTGAAGAAAGCTGGAAACCGTTAACCATTGAATTCCATAGAAAAAAACAAATACAATGGAAGTCAATGGTTACCGGTTTCCAGCTTTCTTCAGAATATCTTCTATTGGTTCAACAGAAGAAAGATAGCAAAGATTTAAAAGCGGGTGTGTAAAATGGGTGAACAATCCCTTTAATAATGAACATTTCCCTTTTCAAAAGTGAGTTTTAGATATCAGTAATTCTACAGTATTTAAAAGAACTAATGAGAAAGTTTCCTGTTCAGAAAATCAATAAAATCCCAGATAAAGCCCCTAGTAGTGTGTGTGTAGTGCTATAGTGGCTGAATGGGGCAGATGAAGCTCCAGCCCTCTTGTGCAGATTGGGCGGCGTAGCTGTTTGGGTGGAGTCACACAGACAAATACTCACACTTGTAGCTGTGAAACTCTTAGTTTGCTCTCCCCGCAGAGCCGTGTGGATTTACTACCAGAAACCAGCCTTTCTTTCTGTCTGCTGCTGAGCACAGCAGATTAAAGACACATCAGGAATCTATAAACCCTCGCTTACTGTATTTTACTGTGTGGGTCTGATTTGAAGGAGCCCCAGGGTTATTTTTTCTGCCTTTATTTTAATTTTTGAACTCTGTGAAGAAGACACAAAGAGGATGGGGGCTCAGTTGACTAAAGGTGAAGCCACAGTGGAAGGAAAAGCCGTGGCTGATAAAGCCAATGGTCAGGTGAGGATTTATGACCACCAGCTTTCTCAAAGATTTTAATGTTTTTTATGATCAAATTTATCTATGAATACACCATTTTTATTTTAGGAGAATTAAATATTCGAATTTGTGATACATTTTTCTATTTTTTTTTTGGAGAAACTAATTCGTTATGGCAACAATATCATCCCATTTCTGATGTTTTTGATTCTCCTAATTCTGTGGATTTTATTTAATGCAAAAATCGTCTCATATTAATTTTGTTTTAAATAAATATGGTTTTTAAAGTTGATTTAATTAGTTACCAGACAGACTCTGTGGTTGTGTGTTGGCGCTGAAACTGGCAGTAACCCGAATTGAGAACAAAAGGTTGCAGAGCTGCATGCAAATGATGCACAGCGCTTCTGCTGATCTGCAAACAATGCGATGCATGCGTGTGTGTGTGTGTGTGTGAATGCATGGACCATTCCTCTGGTACTTCATTAATAATCATTCCACCCATCCCCCTTAATGCATATGCACCCTTCCCCCTCTAAATACAATAAGAAAAAAGCTGTTGTCTATATTATTGAACTGAATGCATTATTTTGCGTACGTCCACGCTTGTGATTTAAGCACCCCAATACTTGGGGATAGTATGTTACCGTGTTAAATGACTGTAGTGCAGGGCTGAAGCATCACCTGAATGGTTTGTGATCCAAATTCCTGTAAATACAAGAGGGGGGAAACAGCAAGCGTTGCTTTAGACGGCGTTTTAGGGTTGCGGTCTCCCCTTTCTTTGTTCTCTCTGGTAGTGGATGGTTTTCTAAGCTGTGGATTTTATTTAGTGGAGCAAAGCTGCCTCTAGTGGATGAAGGGTGTAATTACATGATGTACTTCTGCTTTTGGGTTTAACCGGGTGTTGCTTCTGTCTGTAATGTAATTACATACAGCACTCCGAACCGCATTTTCTGCCTTGAAATATACTGTTTTCTATATTTAATGTTACCAAAATATAGTGTTTCCTATGTGCTATGTATTTGTAGCCATTTTAACAGCATTTTTAGCCTACATTAATGTGGACGTTGATTTTTATTTTTGTTTTGAAGTGTAGCCAATACTGCAGAGCTATTAACTAGAGTTTTCATTTATGTCTTAATTTAAACAAATAGCTAAGCTATAAATGGTTTTGAATGACTTGGTATTGGATCAAAATGATGTTAGGTAGAGAAATGCGGAGAGAGAAAAACATATGCTTAACACGTTGTGCTATAAACCATACTATAAATCCAAGCATTTACTATAGCTATAAAAACAAGCATTTTTCTTATGTGTGTGTGTGTGTTTGCCAAGATGCATTTGGCTTATGCTCCCTCTGCTTCTCTCTTCAGGAAAATGGCCATGTGAAAACTAATGGAGATGTATCCACCAAGCCAGATGGAGAAGCAGTGGCAGCGGACGGAAATGGAACCGCGGAGGTCGCCAAGGATGAAGCCCCAAAAACGGAGGAGGCAGACGGCATTGAAGCCGCGCCCGCTACTGAGGCTGAAGCCAGCAAATCTGATGGTGAGGCTGCAAAGGAAACCAAAAAGAAGAAGAAATTCTCACTGAAGAACTCGTTCAAATTTAAAGGCATTTCCCTGAAGAAGAATAAAAAGGGAAGTGAGGAGGCAGCGGAGGCTGTGGCCACGCCCACCACCACTGAAGAAAAACCTGAGGAGAACGGCCAGGCCGCTACAGAAACCAAAGAGGAGGAGCCAGCCACGGCGGAAACCAATGAGACGCCAGCTCCTGAGGCGGAGGCGGAGCCAAAAGCAGAAGAGGCGGAGCCCAAAGCTGAAGAGCCCGCCCAGCAAACAGAAGCCGCACCCACAGAGGAGACTACAAAATCTGAGGAAAGCCCCGCCCCCGCTGAAGAGACCACGCCCACTGCATCTTCGGACCCGGAGCCGGCTGCAGAGTGACCTCATATCGCTGTGGCAACCTAGACTTTATCTTTATCCTTTTTTTTTTCTTTTTGAGATTGAAATATATAAATATATATATAAATATATATAAATATATGAGACTTGAGCCACAATCTTAAAGTTACAGCAATACTACAGAGTACATTTACCACCCTTGCTGATAACGTTCACTGATTCACGGTTTCGTCCGGTCTGGTGTCAGTGTGGTGCCAAACGTGGAGAGCTTTTTTTTGTTGTTGGGAATCGGGCCGGAAGTGCTCTGTGTTTGGATTGGAACGACTGAAGGAATTTCCGGCTCAGAGGAAAAAAAAAGAGAGCAGAGGATGGAAGAGCGTGGCTCCCTGTTCACAGTCATTTCAGTCATTTTTCTCTTTCAAACTTCATCTGATCCTTGATTTTTTCAGGGCTGATGAGTGAAATGACAAATTGTCCTCTTAGGAGATGGTTTTAGGACAATGTAAAACTACAAACAAACAAAAAAAAGAAAGAAAATACAAAAAAAAAAAAATCTTTTTAAAGTGTTTAAATAGCTCTACATTCCAATTTTAGCCCTGAAAGCCGTAGGGGTTTGAGAAGATCTGGGCGAGTGAATATAGGTTTTAGTCTTTTAGTCTGTTTTTAATGATGTTTTACAGTTTTAATCAGATCCAGCTACACATTTCAAAGTTTACGACAAAGGGGAATTAAACCACTGCTTTTATCAAATATATATTTTTGTTCTGTTAAGTCTCTGTACATACAATTTTTTTTTTCTGACTCTTTATTTTGCTAACATTTCCAGGTGTTAATAAGATGTTGTACGATTAGGCCAAATAAATGTTTGACCCCCCTTGTGTTCATTTGTTTCTCTCAAATCATTTCCACAAGAAAGTAAATACCAAGTTTATCTTCAGAAAACACATTAATGCTAATCGTTGTCTGGCTAATAATGGAAGTTTAGCTGATATTCCTGACCTTACAGACAAAAATTAAAGAGTTTTAATTTACACGGAGATGATTGTGAATTGTTTTTCCAAGTTTTGCAGGACAATTAATGCCATCAGTTCATTGAAGATATGGTTCAGCCACAATGATAAATACCTAAATCATTTACTTTCCATTTATCAGATGCATTTCTTTTCTTCAGTAGAACCCAAAACTAGATTTAAAATCTGTTTTTTATGTTTATTTACACATAATATATACAGTATTCATCAGAATGGAGGCAATATTTGGCTATCTTTAACTACTATAAATGATGATTGTATACTTCACAGTGCTTCAACTGAGTTTTCTTGTGGTGTTTTTTCTGCATTGGTTTCACTGCATGGCAGGATTTTCTGGACGTTTGCTGCTGAGGTAAGTCAAATAAACTCAAATAAGACTTCTAAAACTTATACTTTTATATAAATAAGTTTATTTCTTATCTGTACAGTTCAAAGTCAGCATAGATATTGCACATAAATCATTTACATACAGTTAAAGGCAAAAAATTATTAGCCCTCCTGTAAAATTATTTTAAAAATATTTTGTTGACATAATGACAGTAGATAATAATTTATTCATATACCCTGAGCTCATGTAAACACAACATTTGTGTGTTTTTGTGCACACTTGCTGAATAAAGCTCATTCTGATTCTAAAATCAGCAGGTACAAATTTCGGATGCTTAGAGGCTGAAAGATGAGGAAATAAAAGTATTACTGATATTTCTGGTAATCTGGTAATACAGCATACAGAATTAATATTTATGTATTTGATGCAGGAAAAAATACTTAAAAATCGTCAGAGGATTTAGAAGAATCAGAGGACAGAAGAGCTTTATTTAGAAAAAAAGAAACCTTAATCATTTAGAGGGTTGACAAATTGATACTAAAAATGAATCATAAAGTGACACACTTTATTATTTATTTATTGTTTTTTTTTAAATAAACTTTAACTGTAAATGTATTCAATGTGTAAATGCATTGGTTAGGTTTCTTATAAAATAAAAGGAAATATATAAACAGATAAATGCATAAATGAATGGTAAAAAATTAAACTATAGGCAAAAATAATAATAATATAAAATACTCACATTTTTGAATTATTAAGGGTTTCATAATTTGGACATAATGACAGTAGATAATAATTTATTCATTATTTTGCAAGACACTAGTATTCAGCTTAAAGTGCAATTTTAAGGCTTAACTATTTGGTAATTACTTTAAATAGGCAATAATTTGTTCTGTAGACAATCAAAAGAAAATGTCTTAAGAGGGCTAATAAAATAGTTTAAAAAAAATAAAAAACTACTTTTATTCCAGCCAAAGTAAAAGAAATAAGATTTTCTTCAGAAGAAAATATATTTTAGGAAATACAGTGAAAATTTCCTTTGTTTCTTAAACATGACCTGGGAAATATTTAAAAAAAAGAATACAAAATTTACAGGAGAAATACATATATGTTTATATATATATATAATACAATTATATATATTTTTTTAACGTTTACTTTATTTCCACTTATTTAAATGTACTTCTGTCCTCTTGTGTTGATATGTATGTACCCTGAGCTCATGTAAACACAACATTTGTGTGTTTTTGTGCACACTTGCTGAATAAAGCTCATTCTGATTCTAAAATCAGCAGGTACCAATTTTGGATGCTTAGAGGCTGAAAGATGAGTAAATAAAAGCATTACTGATATTTCTGGTAATTGAGAATAAATGTATGTCCTATTTATGACCCTGCTGTCTGAAAGTACCTAAAAGGCTCTTTTGTGCTGACAATGAAGACACAAAATTCTGGAGTAAGAGAAAAAAAAACAGTTCAATGAATTGGTCAACAAACAATATTGACCAATTCTTAATATCTTCATACATTTATCCCATAATTTAAACAGTATTTGATGAGCTGTAATTGGAAAACAGAAATGTATATTGTTTCAAAGTTCCAGTTTTATAAATTAAACTATCCTCATGTTCTTGTTTTGAGTAACCCAATGGAGTAACCATAATGATGCGGCTCCTCCTGCTGGATCAGTTTATGTACTGTAATCTCGTCAGATGATTGCTACTGAATGTGATTTTTCTAAGGCAAATATGTTTACTGTAATTTAAAATCGGTAGTTTCTTGCTGTGTAAAATGGATTGTTCCTGCCCAAAACACAATCCAGCATCTTTAAGAATTGACTTATTTAGTAAATAAATAAATTGAAAAAAGCTTTATGAGAAAAGTTTAAACATTTCTCAATAAATCTCGTCTATTTGATCAAATAATATTTAAATGAAAATTCTTAGCCATACTAGTTATTAGTATGTGTGTTGTAAATTCAACAATTAACACATGCGTGACATTTCCATTTTTCCCGAATGATTTTTGACAAACGTTGGCAGTTTTGAAACAAACCTTCAAATGCTTGCAGAGTATATAATATTTTGGTTTTAGCACCACCAAGTGTTAGAATTTGGCATTGCCAAACCACAGATACAGTAATACAGCATACAGAATTAATATTTATGTATTTGATGCAGGAAAAAATACTTAAAAATCCCATTCAGACTTCATTCCAAAATCAACAGGGGGTACGTCAATGGATTCAGAAGAATCAGAGGACAGAAGAGCTTAATTTAGAAAAAAAAGAAACCTTAATCATTTAGAGGGTTGACAACTTGATACTAAAATTAATCATAAAGTGACACACTTTATTATTTATTTATTGTTTTTTTTAAATAAACTTTAACTGTAAATGTATTCAATGTGTAAATGCATTGGTTAGGTTTCTTATAAAATAAAAGGAAATATATAAACAGATAAATGCATAAATGAA
The DNA here is from genome assembly GCA_903798195.1 of Danio kyathit. Lineage (NCBI taxonomy): Eukaryota > Metazoa > Chordata > Actinopteri > Cypriniformes > Danionidae > Danio > Danio kyathit. The sequence goes on from LR812531.1 coordinate 53,936,742, forward strand.
TGGTGAAAAATTAAATTAGACAAAAAATATATATATATAAAATACTCACAATTTTGAATTATTAAGGGTTTCATAATTTGGACATCAGCAACTATAAAGAAAAAAAAAATTGTTTTATGGAACCACCACTTTAATGAAATCACTTGAGCGCTCCTCAAATTACATAAAAGCTGACACAACATTCAAAACGTTATTTAAATTACCAGCATCATTTCATAGCACACTTTAGTATATTTGAGAAAATCTGAACAATTTGTAGCAGTGTTATTCACCTTTCTTTGATATGTTTCCCATGTGCTCCTCACAGAGTTCATGCAGTTTTCTTTTCAGCTTTGACACAGATTGGTCTACTTCCTCAAATGTTACGAGATCATTAAGATCCTTGAGTAAAGTATACGAACTGGGAGAGAGGGAAGAGAAATTCTGCAAATTTGCATGGAAAGCAATATTAATAGCAATGTCAGAATTTCATAAAAACACAAGCCAACCTCTATAATACTTTTTACCTGGAAGAAATGAATGTGATCCTCTGTATGTAAAATCTGCTCCAGTTTATCGCTCTGATTTTGAAGATAGCTGATCTCCTGCTCCCGCTTCTGTATGTAATCAGTAACTTGTTGAGTCTCCTGTTTCTCCTGAGCTCTGATCTTTTGTCTTACTTCAGTTCGTCTTTTCCTAAGGGACCGGATGATTTTATTGAAGATCCTGTCGCTGTGCTCTACTGATGCCTGTGCAGAGCTCTGTCAAAACACAGAAACACAAGACAGTGCATTTACACAGCATTGTGATCAGTTTAAAAGTTCAATACAAATAAAAATGCGTCATATGAACACCTACAACGGAATAAAAATGCTCAAATCAAAATAAATTGTAATTGGTTTGAGAGGGCTGAAATACCAACGCTATCTCACGGCCAATTCGTAACTTTTTGATTAGTGTCTAATTTGTATGAATTCGTATGATCTAATTCGTACAAATTAGTACGATTTGCCCATCACCCAATGACGGTTGGGGTTAGGGGTGGGGTTGGGTGCCACGCCTCCTTTTTAAAATCGTACTTTTTCGTACGACTGAACTTAGCCACTAAACTGACAAAACGTAACCAAATAAAATACAATTATGCCATGTAAATGAATTAAACCAATTATTTCTACACTGACAAAAATTTTGTCTGCAAAATTGTTGTAAACAATTTATGTGTTGAATTTAAATAAACAAATTAAATTTAGTAATGTTCAACTTCATTTGTTTGTTTAAATTCATTCATTCATTCATTTTCTTTTCGGCTTAGTCCCTTTATTAATCCGGGGTCGCCACAATGGAATGAACCGCCAACTTATCCAGCACATGTTTTATGCAGCGGATGCCCTTCCAGCTGCAACCAATCACTGGGAAACATCCATACACACTCATACACCACGGACAATTTAGCCTACTCAATTCACCTGTACTGCATGTGTTTGGACTGTTGGGGAAACCGGAGCACCCGGAGGAAACCCACGCGAACGCAGGGAGAACATGCAAACTCCACACAGAAACGGCAACTGCTGTGAGGCGACAGCACTACCTACTGCGCAACTGCATCGCCCTGTTTAAATTCATCCCATATAAATTTAAATTAATATTAAATTATTTTAAGTAAATTCAAGGAATCATCTTTGAATAATTTTTTGCAGTGTATCATGTCAAGAGGTCAGGGTTTGTCAGAATGCAAAACGGAAGCGGAAAAAACAAACTGGAGTAGTCTACAGCTGAAACGTTTTTGTGTTAGCGTGGAATGTTTTAACAGGTGAGAAAAGTCCTCGTAGCTATTAAAAATGTCACTTTAAAGCTAGTGATGAAGTGATTATATTTTCACATTATGTATTGTTATGTTCTTATGATGACAACACAAGATCTTGCTCATGGATGTGTTTATTTAAGATTATAATGGAAACTGAAACAAATAATCAACAGAGTTCTGTCTTTAATGCATCCGATAAATCACAACCCCATTTTTTAAGGTGTGGTCCAGAGTGTATTTTTTAAGGCTTGGTTGTGTTTATAAGATGCAAAGCAATGTGTGCTCATGCTTCATTTGTAGAAAAATCACGTTATTTTTTATCTCTTACTTGATTATATACAGCTACTTAGCTAACATGAAAACGACTCAAGAGGCTCTGATTGGTCCGCTAACATAATGTGCTGTGATTTGCGGATTGGCTCCACATCACCAGTAAAGCGTCACGCCTCCACAAGCATGCGTTTTGCCTCGGCTGTGTAAAAAGCGTCAGTCAGAGTAGCTGTTAGCTGTATCAATTTGAGCCTTAATTAGACAGAAAATAAAAAGGATGAACCTCATGCCTGCTCTCTAATATAAAATCTGACAAGTGAACGAGTGAAAATACGGTGTGGCTCCTTTAGGAGAGAATCACCATTTTATGTGTGTGTGTGTGGTGTGTGTGTGTGTGTGGGAACATAGACGCATGTAACACAATAACTAGATGTGTGCAGGACCGAATGTTTATTTTTCTTTTTCTTTGACGCTCGAATTAAGTTATTGTTCTGTAATATACAGTGACACTGTTAACAAAGAATAAAGCATTTTGATAGATTTTTCTGCTGCAACATGAGTTAAGTGAGCTATCCTGTTTTATTTTTACCTGACTTTCACATATATTTGGAATAAGCATGTGTAAGTACTATGAAACGTTCATATTTTTTTTGCAAGTTCATTATTTGAGATGTAGAACACAACGTGGAGGAAAGCGTCTGCATAGAGCAGGGCTATTCAATTAGTTTGTCACGGGGCCAGTTCATGAAAAGCATCCCAAACGAAGGGCCGGAGAGATATGACTTGCAATATAAATGATGACACAACTGCATTTAAGAGCCAATGATGTATTTTTGCTCCTTTAGACACCCATGTTGTATTTGTCTACATTAAAATGTTAATATATTGTATTTTGAAACTATATAATATCACTGCATTGTACAAGTAGTTTTTTTTTTAACAAACATTCAAATGTTGTATTTCACAGCACAACAAAATCAGTGTATTGCTTAAGTAGGCTTCTTCTACACTCAGATACGTTCATATGTTCGGTTTTGAACTGCATAACAATTATGGATGCAACAATTATAGATTTTGGTTGTGCGATTATATAGTGTGAAGAATAATCAGCGTTTCACAGTTATCACGTCTAATGTAAATTTAAGCTTTATATTAGCTAGATTTAGATCTGGACATCCCTAACTAATATTAAAAAACCTTTAAAAGGCATTTTCATTTGTAATAGTTTTTATGCTGAAGGTTTTTCTGTGCTTATAGGGCTACACAATTTAATTATGTGTGTGTTTATAGAGAGGAACGGGAGAAAATAATGTAATAATAATTGTTATGAAGGTTGGCGCCAATGTTTAGATTAACTGTTGTTATCATCTGCGTTCATACATCATACATACATAATTATTTTAATAATAGTTTGTCTAACATGTCTTTTGTTTACATTGCACTGAAAGCGAAGCACAACTCTCACCGCTACAGCATGAGATGTTTTCTACTGTGTGCGCCCAGACAGCCGCGAGCGCATTGCTCCGCTTGCGCCCGCATATTGGCATATATTCTTACGACATGACATAAACTTGCGCGCGGGAAAGACGTGATATGGGAACGGCCCGCGGCTATAGTTATTACAGTGTGCGTGCGTATTAGCTTCGGTGGACAAGCTCAGAACTTTAAACTAGCGCACAGTTGGCACTTGGCGTAACTGTGTTCAGCAGTTTCGTTTCGTGCGGCAGAACAGAAATGCAGAAATGCGGCTTAGAGAAGCCTTAACGATTAATTAACCATGACGAATTAACGCGCAGTTAATAGTGAAATCAGTTAATCATTGCATCCCTAATAACAATATCAGTGCATTGTACAAAAGACCTTTTCTACAAACATATTCAAATGTATTCGGCTGCTCTCGCCACTGTCAGGTGACTCACGCTCTGCGCAGCTCATGCTGTATTGAACAGACGCAAGTCACTTCATAAATATAGCGGCTGTTTTTTGACTGAACTAAATTTATATTTGATGTCTCGGTCACACTATTTGGAGGGCCAGAACAAATTGCCTCGGGGGCCGGGTTTGGCCCGCGGGCCGCCAATTGAATAGCCCTGGCATAGAGAGACACTGCAGCGCTGCTGAAGATTGTGGGTGTTTACAGCGGTTTGACTGATACATATGAATTTGTAAGTTAGTTAAATTGTTAACGGTGCCAAACACCATTTCCTGTTGTTTACATCCTTGTTTACGTACTTGCTACAACACTGTGGATGTCATAGATCGACTTTAACAAATTAAAAATACATACAGGTTGTGGCTCACGATCCACAGCTTCTGCTTGTTTGAGCTGCTCCTTTTTTAGGAGTTTTTAGCCGAATCCAGCATTGAACTCGGAGAGATTCTGGAAGCTGTCCTTTGTCAAATGCTTGAGCTATGTATTTTTATAATTCTCTGGAACATAATTAAAATTAAACTGTAAGCACTTCTGTCTTTGTGTCGTGTCATGTGGAAGCTAAAATACAGAAACAGAAGAAGCTCTGTGGAAATAGCAGCGTTTGGGCGGCCACTGCTATAACATTACAGCACCTCAGGCCACGCTCCTTTGCTGCGAGTGGTGAATGTGCATAACCTAAAAGGTTCATGATTTCATTAACCCGGATGTATTTTTTTGTAGGTACCCAAACTTCTTTCGCTGTAGGCTTTGCTAAGCTAACTCTGTAAAAGCTAATGTCTCCCTTGGCATTGAACTTTGAGCGTCTTAGATTCAGAGACGTTGTTTATGTTCACACAGCTAGTGGACCACCCCTTTAAGTATGTATTATTTGGGTCTCAGAGATTTGTTAAAAGGTGCCCTCTAGTGGTGAAAGATATATAGTGAAAGCAGCCAGAGTTCATGACCAAAATTCTTGCCCTTCCTAGCTAATTGCTATCCAAAGCTCACCTCCTCTAAAACACATGAAGACAAGAGAGTCAGAATACCCAATGTCTCAATCACCAATGAGAAAACATTACCTTTAAAAGAGCTCAATATTACAGTAGTAATGTAATAAGTCAATGTGCATAGTTGGAAAGTGCTCATCATGTCAGCATGAATAGGTGTGCAGAGGTATGCAAATCCACACGTTGACAGGCAGATATGACAGCCTATCATAATGTTTGGACTGAAGTGTTTTGTCCTAAACTTTTTACAGATTATGTAACCTCTTAAGGCCCAAAGTGTTTTTTATTTCTCTTTGCTATTTGGGCTTATTGGAACCTAATTAGAATAAAAATTTAAGTATCACCTTTTGATATGAAGCACTTTTAGAGAAAAATGATGTCCATATATGTGGACTCGTGGTTCGAATTTACATAAAACACTTTTTCCTAAATGTTTTTATGCATATTTAACTTGCTTTGACTATCAGAGAGTAAAGGCAACATTTTTTTTCCCATTTTGGACAGTTAAAAATAGGGTTTGGGACATTTCATTTGCTGCAAAACAGTTGCAGGATGACACTGTATGTCTGTGACAAAAAATAAAACATTCAAAGCATTTTAAATAGCCACTTAAGAGCTGAAAATGTGCTGTCCACGTATTTGGACACTCGGGCCCTAGGAGGATATATCGATTTAGCTCCATTAACTTAGGGTGCTTTCACACTTTTGGGCCGCACCCGGGTACGTTTGATGTCAGAGTACGATACGTTTAGCTATTGTGAATGTGTCTTCTGAACTCGGGTGCACACCCATGAACCGTATCCAAGTCCACATAAAAAAAGGTGGTCTGGGGCACGGTTCATGCTAACTCTGGTCCGGTTCACTTCTGGTATGAATGCAATTGTACCAAATAACGGAAGTGAACCGCCAACTGTACAACAAACTTTAGTTTTCATAACGTTCATTCATGTGTGTGTGTCTGTGTATCATGTACTGTACCTTGGTGAAAAGCGGGTCTGAGCCAGAGCAATCACAGTGATAATAAACACAAACCAGCCAAGAGGGTGGCAAGGAGGGACAATCCAACTTGGGTTCGGTCCAGGCAATTGAACCAAGTGTGAAAGCACCCTTAAAGAGTGCTACTTAGATGTGAAATCACAAAAACTATTTGTGAACCAACTGAGACACTGATTACCTTTATTTCATGAAAATGCACAGCACAATGTTGCAAGGATCCGCACACAATTCCTGAAAGCTGAAAACCCAGTTCTTGCATGCCAAGCATACTTATTGGACATATCACCCATTGAGCATGTTTGGAATGTTCTGGATTGGTGTGTAAGACAGCGTGCTCCAATTGCTGCCAATATCCAGCAACTTCACACAGCCATTGAAGAGAAGTGGACCAACATTCCACAGGCCACAATCAACAACCTGATCAACTCTATGATGCCATAGGAGATGTGTTGCACCTTCTCCCCCCACATCCAGTGATCATACAAGGTTTCACGTGATCAAGCAGGGTTAATCGCTCAAGCACCTGCATTAATGCACCGCAGCATAGCGATAATTTGAATGGATGAAGATGACGGTCTCACGGAAAAGAAAACTTGAGGAGAATAGACAGTTCAAAGCTGAATGGGCAGATAAGTATGCGTTCATTTTGCAACAAGCCAGCACAATGTGATTCTGCTTGATTTGTAATGAGACAATTGGAGTTGTAAAGAGTGGAAATTTGAATCGCCACTATGAAACAAAACGCAGACATTTTGAACGGCAGTATCCACAAAATACTGATATAAAGGACGCAAAACTACAACACCTACAGTTTTCATTACACACCTTTTGTATTTTTTACTTTTTTTGGAGAGAGGTCTGGATGCAGACCTGCATCAGTCATTGGCCTGCATGCAATGCTTTTTAATGCCCACACCTAACCCTACCTCTCACAGTGTCGTCACTAGCTCCACTGAGTGCATTGTGTCTGACATTGCATCTCTGAGATGCAATCTCAGCTTGCATCATCATGTCTGCATCCAGACACTATTTGCCTACCTTTTGTTGTGTTTTATACAAAAATGCTCTATATTATATTAGTAGTTTTGCCACATTCCCTTACAGAAAAGTCACATGAATTTCACATGTGATCACATGTGACCACATGTGATTACATGTGATTACATGTGATCACATGTGACCACATGTGAAGCTCATGTGGCCACATGTGAAGTTTATGTGACCACATGTGAAGCTCATGTGGCCACATGTGACGTTTATGTGATCACATGTGGACAACATGTGAAGCTCATGTGGCCATATGTGAAGCTTATGTGATCACATGTGAAGTTCATGTGGCCACATGTGAAGTTTATGTGATCACATGTGGACAACATGTGAAGCTCATGTGGCCATATGTGAAGCTTATGTGACCACATGTGAAGTTCATGTGGCCACATGTGAAGTTTATGTGACCACATGTGGACATGTGAAGCTCATGTGGCCACATGTGAAGCTTATGTGACCGACCACATGTGAAGTTTATGTGACCACATGTGGACAACATGTGATGCTCATTTGACCACATGTGAAGCTCACGACCACATGTGAAGTTCATGTGACCACGTAAAATTCATGTGGCCACATGTGGACAACATGTGATCACCTTTGACCACATCTGAAGTCAATGTGACCAAATGTGGACACATGTGAAGTTCATGTGACCACATGTGGACAGCATGTGATCACATGAACCCACATGTGGACAGCATTACCATCTGGAAACCATATTTCGTGATGACCCACACTATACTGTGGATGGTTGTAAAAACATTTAAAAATGGCATGTAAAAAGTGGGAACCACATGTGAAGTGCACATGCAGGATGTCTTAATTTAGAATGTTTTTGTGTAAAACATGCATTCCCATGTGAAAAACGTGATCATGTTAAACACGCGAAATTAATGTGACTTTGCAAGATTGTAACATTCACATTAAAACAGGCATGTGTTTTTTCAACCCATTATACATATTTATTATTATTTTTGTAAACCTTAACATATACTGTATTTTTGTGTTACTTTTACATTTCATACTTTACAAAACAATATAGCCTAAACAAACCCTTACAAAAAATAACTGCAGTAAACTGAAGCACAACTGCAAAATAATGAATTATAAAATTACAATGAAGTTCAACTTCACTACACTCGTGCATTGTGCTGATAATCTAATATCCCAATGCTGTGGCAATACTGTACTGTGCTGTACTTGCTACAATTTTTTGTGCTTTTATTTCAGGGATGTTTTTTTGGAAACAAGAAATAGAATTTAAAGAGTTTATTTGCAAATATATTTTTAGTCTTTTTTAAATAAAATGTTTTTATGTTGTTTATTGGGTAAAAAAAAACATGATTTATGAAAAGAAAAAAAAATGTATTGAGACTTAATATTGTGTACATGAGTACAATGACAAAAAACTGAATTTTGAATCAGTCTGTAGGGAATGGGAGTCGACTTCAAAAGAGTCGATTCCTCGACTCTCAATGGACCTAGTGCCGGAATCGACTCCAGGACAGGAATCGACTCCTAGAGTCGAGTCTGTTTTTTTCAAACCCTCTTAAATGAAGCAGTTACATGCTACTGTTATATTACTCTTTCTCGAGCACGAAGAAGATCGACAGCGCTCGCTTTGAATGCGTGCTCACACATTTTACGATTTTGCTTTTGAATTTTGCGACCACGAGCACTCTGACGCGACTGTGGTGAACTTGCGCGCGCGTTCACCACAGAAGAGTATTTACGGTAACGCGCGCGTTGTCCTGACAACAAGGATCCACAAACAAACGCAGTTTCTCAACGGTCGTTTAGCAGTGTTTTGTCCGTTTTGTCTCCTTATTTCGGCTGCGAAATGAAGATAAAATACGTGTTGGTTGATATTTTTTCATGAAAATACCGCAGTTAAAATACAAAGACATGGCCAATCATCCCAAAATCCACAATTGGTACAAAAGAGAGGGCTACGTTTTCTGGAGAAGCTGGACCATTTTGACCTTGTCATCTAATTCAGCGGTAAGTGCATGTTAATACTGTCCTCACAACTTAATAATTTAGGATGTGTAAAAAAACTTAACGTAACCTTAACAGTTGGTTCTGCAAATACAAAAAACTGAATATGTTCAGAATATTTTGACCAAGCAGTGAGTGATACCAGTCAAACGCACGCCGAAAGATGTCCAAGCTCATTCACTTGCTTAACACTGCAAATGACGTAATTGATGCAACTGTATTAGTTATGTATTTTGTATCAATCCTGATTTCTTTTTAAACACATTAACTAAAGTTTAATCGAATAGGGTTTTATAAACCTGATGTAAATGACTATTGTGCTTGGTTTTAAATTTAAATGTCCTAAATGTGAATAATGAAATAGATAAAATAATAGATTTAAAGTGAGCAGAAGCTTCTTGTTTAATTTATGTATTTCATTGCAAAAAAAGTACTTAATAACAGTTCTGTAGATCTGTCACTATTTTAAAGGCTTGTCCATCGTTTCCAGGAACATTGGTTCATCTTTTCTTTGTCTTATTCTTGAGAGACTCTAGCATTCAAAAGTTTTAGAATGGTAAGATTATTTAAACAATATTGAAAGACGTGAGGCTGCATTTATTTTCTTTAAAATGCACTAAAAAACACATTTTTAAAATTCATTTATAATACGTTTCACAATGTAAAGTTAATTTCTAATTTATTGTAAAACTTTATCCCTGTGATTCAAAACTTTAAGGATCATTGGTTCAGTCTTCATTATTGCATGTTAACTTATTACTTTTTTATGAAGATTATAGTATCCAGGATATAAATGTTATTGAACATAGATATAATATAATTTTTAGTTTTGTCTGACTCTCTCTCTCTCTCTCTCTCTCTCTCTCTTTCTCTCTCTCTGTTTGCTTGTGTTAATGAAGCTTTAAGATAAGATATTTCTATAGACTAATATTGGTGTTACCAAAATGTGTCACATTGGTTAATTGTTTCTTTCCGCTTTTGTACAGAAATCAATGGTGTGCAGGAGTTATAAAGTACAGCTTGTGAAATATAAAGATTACGGTTATTTTAAAGAAGAAGCCTGACACATTGGAGACTTGACCATCTTCAAATGACAATGCTACAATTCAAGGAAGTTGACAGTTAAGTGTGTCTCATTTATACAGTTTTGTCTTTTTTGTACCATAGTCTGAGAAGATTGTATTTTGATTGCTTGGAAGGTATTTCTTTTAAAAAAAATTATTTTTGCTAATCAAAGCAAAAACTATTACTAGCCACACCCTAGTTGTACCTTCTCAGCCTACTGAATCCTTATAGGTACTTTGTCTTATAGCAGTTAACAGTCTGTGACTGCATTTCACATCTTTTTGGAAATATGGGTGATTCAAAAAGAATACCATAACTTTGAAAATCTGTATTTAATCAAAGAAACATGATGACAACAGCGCTCCTAGCGACCACATGAGTAACCAAATGAAACTTCAGAGCTTCCTTAAATCGACAACAGAAAGAGCTTACAGTAGCTCTCCTTTTCTTCTTTGCAGAGTTCTCGATTATCAAAGTTGTGGTATGCCTTTTGATTCACCCTGTATACAGTTTTTCTGTTCTTTACATCTGTTGTTTCATGATAGGTTATCGATTACATCACTTTGGGAGAGGAAGTAAAAATGGACTGGCCCTGGCTCGCTCGCTTTAGGCACGATAGTGGAAACGCGGCTAATGTCTAAAAAGAGAAAATACACCCAATACAGAGGCGAGTAAGGAGGTCTTCCAGTGCACAAAGTTAATGTCTTAACAGGTCATTTTTGAAGCATTTGCTATCTTTAATGTGTAGAGATGGCAAACATACTGTACACACACCCTTTACTCAAGTAAAAGTACAGATACTCGTGTTTAAATGGTAAAAGTTGAAGTACTGACTACACTTTTGTACTCAAGTAAAAGTAAAGAAGTACAGCCTGAAATATGTACTTAAGTAAAAAAGTATTCACTACTACTACTACCTGTTTTAGTTTCACGGTGGTAACTACACCTCACATCATGTGTACATTTATACAAAATAACTTACATTTCTAATTTTTTTTGTAAAAAAGTTGTTGCCAATTTTCAGCTGCAAAGTAGCCAAGCAATATCACTCTACAATATTGTCCAATAACACTGTTTAAAAAAGTTGACTGCTCAGCCCTGTGTATCATCAGCTGAACACAAAACATAACTTTACAGCTGTTAAGAACAGCAGCTGTCATACTTGTTTGTATACTCTAAAATGTAATTATGTATGCCTATAAATTTATAACTAATACATGTCTAAATTTAACACTTTATTTTATCCAAAACATATTTCAGTGTTTTTCTTTTGATAAAAAAACTAAATTTATTTGACTACATTTTTTTTTGCATTATACTAAAGCTACTTCTGCTCCACAAAGTACATTAAAGCCAAAGTAACGAGCCTGATTTAAAAATGTAAGGAGTAGAAAGTACTTATATTTGTATTAAAATGTAAGAAGTAAAAGAAAATGTTTCAGAAAAAGTAAACAGTGGAGTATAATACTAATACTAGAAAAATTTACTTAAGTACAGTAACAAAGTATTTGTACTTGATTACTTCCTATCTCTGCTAATGTGAAAAAATGTGATCTGAATACTATGAATTCATTTTGCATTCACATGTATGCATTTGATAGTTTCTTTTATTAAAAATAAGTTTTGTGTTTTTTTTTTTCCAGATTACGAAATTAAGTCATTAACTTGAACCAAGAGGACAAACTCGTCAAAAGCACAACTCACTTTCCCTTGGCTTATTTCCTTTTTATCAGGGGTCATCACAGCGGAATGAACTGGCATTTACTGTGGTACATGCCTTTTTTCACCAGATGCTCTTCCATGCAGAATTTCATCTAATTGACCAGAGCACCCGAAGGAAACCCATGCAAACATGGGGTGAACATGCAAGCTCCATACCTGGCCCAGATGGGACTCGAACCAGTGACCTTCTTGCTGTGAGGTGACAGTGCTAACCACGGAGCCACCATGCCGCCCCTTTTTGTATTCACATTATAGTAGTGACAGTTTTCTCTTCAAGGTATTTCAGTAAATAATTGTTGTTATTTAATATAATTGACAATAAATTGTTTGTATTTATATTGCAGTTTAAGAATAATTTTTGTTCACACTAATGCACAGATTTTATGGTGTTAAGTGCACAGAAGAAAAGCCACAAGAGTTTACATGGTAATGCACGTTTCACGTGTGATCAAATGTTCACAATCAAAATTTCGTTTTCCCATGTGATCACTTGTGAATGCACATGTGGTTCACATGTGAATTCACACAAAAGCGTTCCAAATACACACATTTTCCCATGTGATCACGTGTGGTTCACATGAAGATGCACGTGTTTCACATGTGGTTTCTCATGTGAATCCACACGAAAGCGTTCCAAATACACACGTTTTCCCATGTGATTACATGTGGTTCACATGCGAATCCACACGAAAGCGTTCCAAATACACACGTTTTCCCATGTGATCACATGTGGTTCACATGTGAATCCACACGAAAGCGTTCCAAATACACACGTTTTCCCATGTGATCACATGTGGTTCACATGCGAATCCACACGAAAGCGTTCCAAATACACACGTTTTCCCATGTGATCACATGTGGTTCACATGTGAATCCACACGAAAGCGTTCCAAATACACACGTTTTCCCATGTGATCACATGTGGTTCACATGTGAATCCACACGAAAGCGTTCCAAATACACACGTTTTCCCATGTGATCACATGTGGTTCACATGTGAATTCACACGAAAGCGTTCCAAATACACACGTTTTCCCATGTGATTACATGTGGTTCACATGTGAATCCACACGAAAGCGTTCCAAATACACACGTTTTCCCATGTGATCACATGTGAATCCACACGAAAGCGTTCCAAATACACACGTTTTCCCATGTGATCACATGTGGTTCACATGTGAATCCACACGAAAGCGTTCCAAATACACACGTTTTTCCATGTGATCACATGTGGTTCACATGTGAATCCACACGAAAGCGTTCCAAATACACACGTTTTCCCATGTGATCACATGTGGTTCACATGTGAATTCACACGAAAGCGTTCCAAATACACACGTTTTCCCATGTGATTACATGTGGTTCACATGTGAATCCACACGAAAGCGTTCCAAATACACACGTTTTCCCATGTGATCACATGTGAATCCACACGAAAGCGTTCCAAATACACACGTTTTCCCATGTGATCACATGTGGTTCACATGTGAATTCACACGAAAGCGTTCCAAATACACACGTTTTCCCATGTGATCACATGTGGTTCACATGTGAATTCACACGAAAGCGTTCCAAATACACACGTTTTCCCATGTGATTACATGTGGTTCACATGTGAATCCACACGAAAGCGTTCCAAATACACACGTTTTCCCATGTGATCACATGTGAATCCACACGAAAGCGTTCCAAATACACACGTTTTCCCATGTGATCACATGTGGTTCACATGTGAATTCACACGAAAGCGTTCCAAATACACACGTTTTCCCATGTGATCACATGTGGTTCACATGTGAATCCACACGAAAGCGTTCCAAATACACACGTTTTCCCATGTGATCACATGTGGTTCACATGTGAATTCACACGAAAGCGTTCCAAATACACACGTTTTCCCATGTGATTACATGTGGTTCACATGTGAATCCACACGAAAGCGTTCCAAATACACACGTTTTCCCATGTGATCACATGTGAATCCACACGAAAGCGTTCCAAATACACACGTTTTCCCATGTGATCACATGTGGTTCACATGTGAATCCACACGAAAGCGTTCCAAATACACACGTTTTCCCATGTGATTACATGTGGTTCACATGTGAATTCACACGAAAGCGTTCCAAATACACACGTTTTCCCATGTGATTACATGTGGTTCACATGTGAATCCACACGAAAGCGTTCCAAATACACACGTTTTCCCATGTGATCACATGTGGTTCACATGTGAATCCACACGAAAGCGTTCCAAATACACACGTTTTCCCATGTGATCACATGTGGTTCACATGTGAATTCACACGAAAGCGTTCCAAATACACACGTTTTCCCATGTGATTACATGTGGTTCACATGTGAATCCACACGAAAGCGTTCCAAATACACACGTTTTCCCATGTGATTACATGTGGTTCACATGTGAATCCACACGAAAGCGTTCCAAATACACACGTTTTCCCATGTGATTATATGTGGTTCACATGTGAATCCACACGAAAGCGTTCCAAATACACACGTTTTCCCATGTGATTACATGTGTATTTCACATGTGGTTCCTGTGTTTCACATGTGAAATTTCACATGTGGTCACATGTGAATTTCACATGTGAAATTCATGTGAATTTTCTGTAAGGGTTTGCATTGTATTTAATGTGTTTTTAATGCAAATGCCACTTTCTTTTAAGAAAAATAAAGTGTTGACTTGTGATGCATGTTGTGGATGTTTATTAAAAACAAGTTATGTAATATAATTTTTTCCGGACCTTCGACTGTAATAAAAATTCAGATTTGGACCTTTTAATGTAGACATTGAGAACCCCTGTTATACTACATACAAGAAAACACAAATAAATAAAATAAAACTATATGCATCTCATTTGTTTTAGATTCCTCTGTTAAGTGTCTTAAAATGAGTAACACTTACCTTGTGAGACTCAATAGGCTTCTTCAATGCTTGAAGATTCTTTTTAATGTCATTGATTTCCTGTAAAAATTCCATTTTTTTTATTTTTATTTTCTCCTGTGTTGGAACAAAAAAAAATATGATTTCTTTACCTGAGTAACTTATGAAATAATTGACATGTATAATAATACTATGACTAATAAAAAACGACTGAATAAAATCAGTTTTATGCAAAGTAGGCTTTCCAGTTTAAAGACAAACGTGATCTAGTACTGTTTACAGCTTTTTATTTAAATATTTATTGATTTTGGTGAATAAAATATTCTTACCTTTTTATTGTGTGTTACAGGCTACATTTGCAATACAACACAGCCTTTCTTACGCCATTATTGCATACATATAACCTCATCTTACCTTTTGTTTTGCCATTTCATTTGTGGCTGAGACGGTCTTATGTCCACTGTGCTGATCTACCATACAGAGCACACAAATACACGTCTTGTCATCATAGCAGTAAATCTCCAGAGCTTTATGATGTTGAGGGCAGATCTGCTGCTGTAGATTTGCTGAAGCGTTCATCAGCTTGTGCCTTTTCAAAGCTTCAGAGTCACAATGAGGCTGAAGGTGAGTTTGACAGAATGACGCCAAACACACCAGACAAGACTTGACGGCTTTGAGTTTTCTTCCTATACAAACATCACACTGCACATCTTCAGGTCCAGCTGGGACGTCCTGCTTCCTTTCTTCTAAAATTTCAGCGAGAACAATGCTTCTGTCAAGATCTGGCCTTTGTCTGAATGTCTTTCTGCATGTTGGGCAGCTGAAAACTGGTTTAAAAAATTCCTGATCCCAGAACTCCTCGATACAGTTCATGCAGAAACTGTGCCCACAAGATGTGGTCACTGGATCCGTAAACACCTCCAGACAGATTGAACAGTTAAATGGATTTTGAACATCAGATAAAGAGCCTGCCATTTTAGTGCATTCTCTCCCCGTGAACTGTTTAATAACAGGGTGTTGTTCTGAGAATATAAATAACAGGGAGTGGCTTATACAAAGTAAACAAATGTAAGATTTCCAACAATAAAAGTCAAATGAATGAATAAATGAACTAATATATACTGGTTAAATCAATAAATAATTATAACTGTTATCTGACTGGTGCAGTAACTATTACAGATTTGTGTGAATAAAAAAGATGAATACTTTACAATGCAATCTGTACAAAGGTTGACAAACGACTTTCAGTTTGCAAGGAAAAAAAAAAGACTTCCACGGAAGCAAAAGTGAAAGAAAAAAAAACATGGCTACAGGTTTAGGCTATAGTTAGATTCAGTCTTCAGTGTTATGAGTTCTCACATTTTTCACATTATACAGACACCATTTACTCTCAGAAATAATCACTGGGGTGGAACTTTTTCAAAAGGTTCATATGTTTTACGCAGCGATTGCCCTTCCAGCTGTAACTCAGTACTGGGAAACACCCATATACACTCATTCACACACATACACTATGGCCAATTGAGTTTATTCAATTCACCTATAGGGCATGTCTTTGTTTGGACTCTGGGGTAAACTGCACCTGGAGGAAACCCACGCGAACACGGGGAGAACACGCTAACTTCACACAGAAATGTCAACTGACCCAGCTGAGGCTCGAACCAGCGACCTTCTTGCTGTGAGGCGACAGTGGTACCCACCCGCTTCAAATCACGTGTACAGAATCCGTTTGGAAAACAGTGATTTATCACTATGAAGCGCGTCTGAGAGTCAGGCACGTTTTGAGGATTGCATAGGCCATTTTTGTAGTTATTTTAAAGTGTTTTCATGCCTAAATAAAATGAAATCACAGAACAGAATCACATTTAAGAGCAAGGGGCGTCCCCTGGTGGTTCGGCGGTATGAGTTGTATGTAGAGGGGATTGACTCAAGGTCAAGGTTAAATTTCAAGGTAAAATTTATTGTCTCGCGTAGGAGAAATTTGTTTTAGGAAAGGGTTCTGCTGTACATAAACACAAGCAAGACAACATCTAACACACATACACAATAAAAATCTAATCCTAAAATACCTCCTAATATAAAGATTCCATAAAATCAATAATTTAAAAAGAATTTTATAAAAATAAAATACAATGTGCCGCACTGCCCTCTGTTATGCCGACCCATCCAGTTATCTTAATCTTGACCGTCCTACCCTACTTGCTCATTGATCAATTTAATTGAAAAAGGAACAAAAGAATGTTTATATCTATTGTACTTGCATTTTCCAGAGCTTTGGTACTGTATGTGTGTCAACTGAGAGTTGAAACAGGCGATGCCAGGCTGGTGTGAACTCCTCAGCAAATGTTTTTAGAAGAAAGCATGTCATACCATCAGGTCCCATTGCCCATTTAAAAACCTTAGTCACGTCTCCTTGATGTATTAACATCATATTTTCAGCCATGTTGCAATTTACTTCCCTTAAAATGTCTTCACATTTTTCCAAATTATCAGTCTCAAATCTCATATAAAAATTATTCAATTCATTTGCCTTATCAGATTCGTTACAGGCGAACAATGCCTTTCTTTTTGGAGTCATATTTGTCATTCTCCGAATTGAGTTCCATAGCTCTTTTGTATTGGATTTGAACAAATGTTGTTCAGTCTGTTCTTTATTTTGTATCCGTGCAATCCTTAGTTCCCGATTAAGGTCTTTTTGTGCTACTCTAAGACCCACGGTATCACCCGACCTAAAGGCCAATTTCTTCCTTTTGATGCAGCTTTTAATTCCCCCTGTTATATATGGTTTACTGTTTGGATAACACTTAATGGTTCTCTGTGGAATGATAGAGTCCACGCAGAAGGAAATATATGCTGTGATAGTTTCTGTAACAGTATCTATATTTGCATCCTGATAAAACATGTCCCTGTCCGTGCAGAGGAAACATCCTTTGAGCTCCTCTATACTTTTATTTGACCATGTCTTTACGACCTTAGTCGTTGGTTTACTTGTTCTGAACACAGACCGATAGGTAGGAAGCAGATGGATAACGTTATGGTCCGAGTTACCAAGGGGGGGTCTGGCTTTAGCAACATAAGCATCCTTAATATTGCCATAACATTTGTCAAGAATATTCTTTTTCCTTGTTCCACACTTTACATAATGAAAAAAAGCTGGTAAGGATTTCTCCAGTTCACACTGATTAAAATCACCAAGAATCAAAAAGGGTGCATCAGGTTTGTTTTGCAAATGCTTATGAACACAGTCAGCTATTTGATTGGCAGCTCTGATAGCATTCCCACTAGGTGGGATATAGACTGCACAAACTAATATGTTAGTAAATTCCCTTGGTAAATAAAACGGACATAGTGTGACACAAAATAGTTCCAGATCTGGGTTGCAAATTCTTTCTATTACCGCAAAATTCCGACACCAACGATTGTTGATATAGATACAGACCCCTCCCCCTCTTGTCTTACCAGAGTTCTCGTCTCTGTCCAGGTGTATATGGGAAAAACCGTCAATTTGTATTAAGCTTCCAGGTACTTCGTTACACAACCATGTTTCAGTGAAAACCATGAGACCAGACTCACGGTACTCGAAGCAAGCTCCCGCTTGCGTGCGCAGTTCATCCAGTTTGTTCCTCAATGAGCGTGGATTACAAAGAATCACTGACGGCAAAGGAAGTTTAGAAGCTCTCCGGACCCGCTGTCTGATGCCGCCTCTCCCGCCTCGCCTCCTGACCTGACCCAAAACGGGCCTCGGCTGCCGCAGTAGTTCCTCAGGTAAATCCATCCCAATCCTGGTGGATGACAGTCCTCCGCAACTCCGCAATTCCAAAAGCTCCATCCTGCTATATCGTTGCGTATTGTCCATAACCCTATTCAAAAGTCCTTGTGCCATGCGGCTAGTCAGAATTAGCCATGACACGACAAACAGTTTTTTGTTTATCAATCCACTCGAGTCACTCCTATACGACCAGCTGTTCCCATCTGTGCATCCGCGCAGAAGTTTAAATGTCCAATATATGAATAAAAAACTAAAAACTGACATATCTGACAGGTACAACAAAGACAAACAAGTAAAGTACAACAAGCACCCCTTTCCATGTCGCCAGCAGAGCAGCGCTATCTTCAAAATCATTTCTCTTTAATGTTTATTGCCACCCTTCATATAATACGGGATAAATATGGGAAAATACCTTTACGGGATGATAGCGGGATAGAATTATAAAATACGGGAGAATTCCGGGAAAAACGGGAGTGTTGACAGGTATGCACATGGTAGGATACCATGACGTATATACAATTAAAATGGTACTAAAATGAGAAAAAAATGTTGATCAGTGCATGATTTCGTACTTTGGGAACCGATTTGGATCAATATGTTGGTCGGTGCATGATTTCATATTTTGGAAACCGATTTGGATCATTGGAAAATGGGTGTTGCTAACAAAATGAATGAAGATTGACAAATAAGCTGAGGGCAGTCATTTGTTAAACTGCAGAGCTGAATTTTTTACATTAAAAGTCAAAAGAGCAGAGATCAATATTCTATAATGCAACTCACAACTGTAAATAAATCCATGAATCACAAACACGGAACCTGTTAAGTAAGGGATATAAAGAACATCCAGGAGGTTATCGCAAAATAAAGCCTGTGAGGCTTTTTGGCAAGCTAATAGCCTACTTTATCCCATTTATTACACAGCTACTTGCCACAAAATATACAAATTAGACACAAACATTGTTCTGAGCCATAATCGTTTATCAATACTTTAAAAGCAAAGCTGACAGAAATGATAACAGCTGATGGAGTATAACTTTGCGCTAACCCATTATTTAGTCACAGAATGGCGCCAGACAGTGAAAAACACAAAGCTGATAGAAACTAAACTTGTCTGAATAAAGCATAGTTCTATTATTCATTCACAAGATGGCACAAACTGCCCAAAATAGTCAGTAGTCATACTGACAATATTCATATTCAGTTAGTCATATTCAGATACATATGAATGTGGATGTAATATATGGATTTGAATGTATTTATTGACGGTGACGGTGAAATTCCCAGATGAGCCTGTGTCATTTAGAGGCTGTTTTCAGGGAATAATATACCTTAAATGTCTTTAATTTGAGAAAAAAAATAAATTTAATTTCTCTGTTGCCTTGTCTTTTTGTGTATCTATTTTCTGCCTCTACTCCCTCCTGTGTCACTGCTAGTCACAGATCCCCCTCATCATGGCAGGTTTTCTATCCCAACCTTCTGCCCCAAAGTTGATCCAACAGTTTAAACATTAAAATATCATTCATGTTATTCACACTCACACACTTAAATACAACACATTTCCATTTTTTTTCCAGATAGCGTTGAAATAAAAACAGCATGCCTTCAACTTCAAACTGGGGCATTTGAAGTTATAAAGTCATTATGGTTGGAGTCAATATTTTGGTTATAGCTCCACCTAGTGCTGGGACATGACACTGACATGCTGAAAAGATACACAGTCTACTATAAAGAATTCTGATTTATGTATTTGATGTTGGGAAAATCTCATGAAATTCCCAAACAGGCTTCATTCCAAATCATCTTCAGAGGAATCAAAGTGGGGACCTTTATTGAAAAAAAAGATTTAAAAAAATCTTTATAAACAACAGATATGCACTAAAACTAAGCATAATGTGAGACACTTCAAGGTTAGATTTTAACAAAATATTTTATTAAACAAAGTGTCAAAAATAAAATGGATGTGTAAACATTTGAAAAGGTATTACATAGACTTATTGAAAAATACTCACTATTTCTAAAATAAATACTGGGTCGGATAATGTGGACATCAGTAACTATGAAAAAATGAAGAAAAATGTTAGGAATTAGTTCTATAGCACCACAGTTATCATATCACAACTTAGATTTCATACTAGCTGACACAACATTCAGCACTCTATCAATAGGTGCACTAGCATATCATGGCACACAGTACTCTTTGGTAAGTGCTATATTTGTAAAAGATTGTATGGTTTGTGACCGTGTTATTGCACCTTTCTTTGATATTTTTTCCATGTGCTCCTCACAGAGTTCATCCAGTTTGTTTTTCAGCTCTGAGACAGATTCTTCTACTTTTTCAAATGTTGTGAGATCATTAACATCCTGGTGAGTGATATGGGGCGTCGAAAAGTGGGAAGAGTCATTCTGCAATTTGGGTGAGGGGTTAATGTCAGCATTTCCTAAAACACAAGCAAACAAACCTCTATAATACTTATTATACCTGAAAGAAATGAATGTGATCCTCTGTATTTAAAATATGGCCCAGTTTATCAAGCTCGCTTTGAAGACTATTGAGCTGCTGCTTCCAGTACAGCATGTAATTATTAATCTGATCAGTCTCATTCTTCTCATGAGCTCTGATATTCGCTTTCACTTTATTTCGTTTATTCCGAAGCGATCGGAAAAGTTCACTAAAGATCCTGTCAGTGCTTTCCACTGCTGCCTGTGCAGAGCTCTGTCAGGACATAGAAAAACAGGACATTTTTTATTCCAAACCATTTTATTCTTATCCTACACACTGAAACAGTAGGAAATGTAATAAAGCTGAATATTTTATGTTAGCGTGCAATGTTCTGATGTTAAAAATGTTTGTTTTTGAATCATACATTATTGTGGACGGGAAAAGGAAAGAGGAACACTAGTGAGGGGAGTTATGTGAGTATTTGAATAGAGATACAGCAGATACAAAAATGGAAATAGCATACATTAAAGGGCACCTAGGTTACCCCTTTTTCCAGATTTAATATAAGTCTTTTGTGTCTGTAAAGTTTCAGCTCAGAACACCCATCAGATTATTTATTATAGCTTTCACTAGTTTGTGTTTTACAGCTCTCAACAAATTTTTGCTGTTTTTGTGTACTGCGCTTTTAAGGCTAGTCCTCCCCGCCCACCGTTTCCACGTGCCTGTCAGCGTGCCTCAGTCTCTGCCCTCGGCTGCCTCAGACAACTGACACAGGCATAAAGGAAGCAGATCTCACGTAACGTTTGTGAGAAAAACTATAGTAAGAACTTTACCAATAATTATTTGATGCATTTGTTGTGGAGCTGCAGGATGAGTCACACACAATGTCGTTACAAAGTTCACGCACACACACAGACACACACACACACAGCCCAGACACACACGCACATACATACAGCTTTGCACTGTCTTTGCACGCAAATGTGACAGGATACCGGTTAATATCCACTGCTGCATGGATATCTGTTACTGTAATGTACAAAATAAACCTGATTTAACGTCCACATACTGGGATTGAAGAGTCTTCTTGTATAATTGTATTGACATGCGGCTGTGATGATGAAGTAAATCGCTGTAATTCATTACAAACATGCACTGTTTTAAAACATTTTAAACTTGTCAGACTCACTCTTGATCACATTTGATGATGATTGATGATCCTAGCAAACTGAACAGACCTTTTATTCCCGGTTGCTTTGCGCACGTCCTGTCTTGTTCATATGATTATAAACGTTACTACGGAGACGTGTTAATGCGCAGCTGTCTATCAATATTGGTGGGCAGGGGGACCGCACTCCTACGTCAAGTTGCGGTCGGTCTCAAAACCGCTCCAATTGGTCCACCGTTTTTATGCTGTTAAATTGAAAAAAAGGGCTGAGTGTGTTTATTTCACCCCAATATGACGGTCTATACACTATACCTACACATATATGTCTGTCCAAACAGCTTGAAAAGTAGATTTTTCACCATAGGTGCCCTTTAAGGTACCACTAATCAGTCAGAACGTTTACATGGACATCAAAACTCCAAAATGAATACGATTAAGACAAATCTCTGATTAAGAGTCTACCATATAAACGAAAAATGTTATTACCTCAATATAAACACAAATCTAATTAAGATGTGTGGCATTGCTATTTTAGTTGCATTATTGAAGTGCAGTATAGACATAACTTTATCTCTGTGTTGCATTTTGCAACAGAATGCACACATGGCAGCGGTCAGACATTTAACTCTGGCTGTATCTGAAATCAACCCCTAATCCCTTAGGGCCAAGACACACCAAACTGTCAGCTGTTGTGTTTTGTTGATCCGGCTAGTTAGTTTGGTTTGTTCCACACATTGGCTCTCATCAGAGCTAGTTGGCCCAATTCAGGGTGTAGAATCAGAGCGGGAGTGTGACGTAGTGAAGTGACGTAGCAAGTAAACAATTCAAGAAAAGAAAGAAACACAAAGAGTCCGACTAATTTTGCAAATGATATGAATTAGATGCTTATGGGCCCCAACATACCCGGCCTTCCTGAAGACCTTGGGAGGGGTACTGGAAGATGCTCCAATTAGGGACTCGGTTGTTATACTGGGGGACTGACAGTGATTCCTGGAGAGGCATGACTGGGAGAAATGACCTCCACAATCTGAATACAAGTTGTGTTTTGTTGATATCATTTAGTACTGGTCACCGTTTAGCTATAACAAACGCCATATTTGACCACAAATGTCTCCATCAGTGCACATGGCACCAAGACATACAAGGATGGAGGTGGATGATCTTAGTGGTTAATCTGAATCTGACTGTATGTCGGAGAGGGTTAGAGCTGTCAACCGATCACCACCTGGTGGAGAGTTGGGTTCGCTGGCAGGGGAGGAAGTCAGAGCGACCCAGCAGGCCAAAAAGTTTTGGAAGGGTCAGTTGGGAACATCTGACTGAACCATATATTGGAGGATTTTTCAACTCTCACCTTCTAAAGACATTTGACTAGATCTTGAGGAAGGCTGGGACATTGAGACATAGTGGTCTCTGATGCCCAACATGGCAGCAAACAACAAACACAGAAATAAGGAATGCTATTGAGCAGAAGAAGTTCTACCAGGCCTGGCTGGCTTCTGGGACTCCCAAAGCAGCTGATGGGTACCAAAAGGCCAAGCGTGCTGCACCCCAGGTAGTCACGAAAGCAAAAATTGGCCTGAGATGAGTTTGGGGACACCATAGAAAATAACTATTGGACGGGCATAAACGAGATTCTGAAAAACCATCCTGCAAGTGTGGAATGGGAAGTAGTTTCTCACCAATACTATTTAAAGTGGCGGTAGATGAGATCTGCCATGAGAACCTCAAGTCTCTGAATGTGTTGAGATTGTCTTGGCTGACACACCTCTACAGCATCATGTGGAGGATTCAAGATGCCCTGTTAAAGACTGTTCAGTCTTTGTATGACTGGAGCCAGAAATTGGTTTGGATTGCCATAAATAATTAAAACTTGTTGCTGGTGCATGTTGGATCCTGGCAGGTTGGCTTGCCATCTCTAGGTTGGGGGAGAATCCTTGCCCAAGGTGGAGAAGTTGAAATATCTTGGTTTTTGTTTAAAAGTGAGGGAAGGATCTGTTTCAGGTGCCTCGTGGATGCCTACATGGGGGGGATGTTCCATTCTTGTCCAACTAGGATGACGACCCAGGACATGCTGGAGGGACTATGTCTCACAGCTTGCCTCGGAAAGCCTTGGGATCTCCCGGAGAAAGTATCCGGGGAGAGGAAAGTCTGGGGCTCCCTGCTAAGTTTGCTGCTCCCGCAACCCAGTCCCGGATAAGTGGTTGAAAATGGATGGATAGATTAAAGTACCTTCATGCCATTGTTTTTTTAGCCTATTCAAAACGTATTTAAAGCTGTCAGTCACTCTTACCTTATGAGAATCGGCAGCATTTCTAAATGCCAGAAGCTTTTTGTTTATGTCAGTGATTTGCTGAATGAATTCCTTCTTTTTAGTTTTCAGTTCCTCCTGTGGTTGAATAAACAATAAATGAGAATAGTTGAGTGACTCATGAAACGATAATAATAATAATAATAATATTAATTCATTTTCTTTTCAGCTTATTCCCTTTATTATCAGGGGTCGCCACAGCAGAATGAACCACCGACTTCCCCAGCATATGTTTTACGCAGTGGATGCCCTTTCAGCTGCAACTCATCACTGGGAAACACCCATACACACTCATTCACACACATACACTACGAACAATTTAGCTTACCCAATTCACCCATAGCCCATGTGTTTGTACTGTGGGGGAAACCAGAGCACCCGGAGGAAACCCACGTCAACACAGGGAGAACATGCAAACTCCACACAGAAATGGCAACTGACCCAGCTGAGGCTCGAACCAGTGACCTTCTTGCTGTGAGGCAACAGTGCTACCAACTGTGCCATCACGCTGACCATAATAATAATAATAGTAATAATAATAATAATAATTATTATTATTATTAAACTACTGAACAAAACAATTTTCTTACTATGGCCTTCATTTCTTTTAATTTTTCCTCAGCATAAAACGCCTATAGGCCTATATATATATCTATATATATATATATATATATACCGCATATTCTTACTTGCGTGATTATTTTTATATTTTGTACTCAAAGCATATTAAGTTCTACCAGACTACATGAAAGCAAAATGAGGTTTAGTACTTTGCTGTATGCTTTAATTCAAAAATCACAGAGCTTGGTTAATAATTGCATCATTTTATTTTTATGGAGTTTGTTAAAAGAGCATACAACTGGACTAGTACACATTGCTTTGTACGGCTTTACTACATATTTATCTCATTTTACCTTTTTTCCAGCCATTTCAGCTGCAGCTGAGACAGTCTTATGTCCACTGTGCTGACCCATACAAAGCACACAAATACACTTCTCGTCATCATAGCAGTAAATCTCCAGAGCTTTATGATGTTGAGGGCAGATCTGCTTTTGTAGATTTGCTGAAGCGTTCATCAGCTTGTGCTTTTTGAAAGCTTGAGACTGATAATGAGGCTGAACGTGAGCTTCACAGAATGACGCCAAACACACCAGACAAGACTTGACGGCTTTGAGTTTTTTTCCTATACAAAAGTCACACTGTACATCTCCAGGTCCAGCTGGGACGTCATACTTCCTTTCTTCTACAATGCCAGCGAGAACAATGTTTCTGCTGAGATCAGGCCTTTGCAGGAATGTCTTTCTGCATGTTGGGCAGCTGAAAACTCCTCTATAAGATTGCATATCCCAGGACAACTTAATACAGTTCATGCAGAAACTGTGCCCACAAGATGTGGTCACTGGATCCTTAAACACCTCCAGACAGATTGAACAGTTAAAAGGATTTTGAACATCAGTTAAAGAGCCTGCCATTTTGGTGCTTTTTTTTCTCTCAGTGAACTGTTCAATAGGGTGTGTTATTCTGAGAAAGAAAATTCAAGTTAGTGGCTTATGCATGATGAAGTCTGCAACAAAGTAGAATGAATGAATATTTACAGTGTAAATTAAGACAATATATTTGTTATAGCACCACCTAGTACTTGTACTTGACACTGATGTGAGCCATTATATGGTACACAGCATTAATGAGTGCCTCACCAGAAGTGAACATTTAATAAACAATTATCATAACTTTATTTTGAAGATATTTGGGTTGTAATATCCAGGCTTTTCTGGCTATAAAATTATTATTCCTGATTATTATTATCTTGTCTTCTGACCCATTTCTGTGGTTAATTGTGTTCCTGACACCTCACTTGTTTAAAAGGCCAACCAGGCAGTTATGATGCATGTTAATGGGTTATAAAAGCAATAAAATGAATGAAAAACATTTATACATGCAGTAAAAGTACAAAACAAGCGTTTTTATTTTTACTATTTTTTGATTTGTTTAATCTCATACAATAAAATTGTAATTGAAATACATGTTTATTATTAACACTGCAACTGCACAATTTGTTCAGAACACAATAATTAGCATCAAACTTCCAAAAGTACTAAACTACAAATAGCAAAACAATGCAAAATGAATAGCTACATCTGTTATTATACTAGTATAGGGGAGCGCGGGGTACAAAGTAACGCAGGGTTAAATGTAACACTGAGTTTTAAGGTATTTGCTCAGGGTTAATCATGGCATGCTTCCGAGGTTTTCACCGCAGTCTCGGCAGACGTCTTCCTGCCAATTATTGAAAGATTTCTGCGAAAATTGGATGAGAAACACAGGAGAAACCATTTTTGCAGCATAAAAGTATTTTTTATTACAGTCGATATTTTTTATTTTGAAAAAAAAAAAAAAAAAAAAAAAAAAAAAAAAAAATCGGTGAAAGCATGTACTTAAAATCTTATATTGTCGTGATCTCCGTCTTTTAGGCTAAAAGATGAAACCATTTTGAAAGGTGTATAAAACACACAGACTGCTAGCCAGTTTTAAGTAAAACATGACACAGTGGGGTTAGTTGTAACAGGGTGTTACAATCAAACCACACACTGTTGGACAATAACTAAACTAACAAAATAGTTTTTTGAATTTTGAGTGTAATGTTGAGAACTTTTTAAATAAAAATGTTTTTTAATAGAAAATATTTTTTTTATAGAAAGAAAATATTATATTTTATTGCTAATATTGCAAATAAATCATTGAATAACAATGAATAAATGCATAATAATGCAAATAAATTCAAATGTGTTTATCCAATAAACAAAAAAATAAATAAACATACTGTGGTATGTAGAATAAAAAAAGAAATGAGCCAATTACTGAGGAATTACAGCTACTATTTAAAGTAAACTGAATTTAAATTAACTGTGTGAAATCTGCCTTTATAAGCATGTGTTACAGCTAACCCCCTGTCTGTTACAACTTGCCCCGCAGGTGGGGTAAATAGTAACACTTTTACTCCTGGCACTTTTGGCAATACTGCACAGAAACCACAGGTCCGGCGATCATAATTCCAGTGCAGGAGAGGAGAGGCTTGTGTGTTGTTGGTAAAAAATATATGGTTTGTCTAACCCTATTACTTTGTTCATTATTTGACCAAAAAGTGTTACTTTGTACCCCGCGCTCCCCTATTCATTCATTAATTTTCTTTCAGCTTGATCCCTTTATTCATCAGGGGTCGCCACAGCGGAATGAACCGCCAACTTATCCATGTTTTACACAGCGGATGCCCTTCCAGCTGCAACACAGTACTGGGAAACATCCATACACTCATATTCTCACACATACACTACGGCCAAGTTAGTTTATTCAATTCACCTGCACCACATGTCTTCGGACTGTGGGGGAACCAGAGGAAACCCACGCCAACACGGGGTGAACATGCAAACTTCACACAGAAATGCCAACTGACCCAGCCAGGGCTCGAACCAGCGACCTTCTTGATGTGAGGTGACAGTGCTAACCACTGAGCCACTGTGTCGCCCCTATACTAGTATATATATCATACAATTAATTATACTAGCCAAAAGAAAGATTCTGTACAAAAAAAAAAATCAATTAGTTAAATGTATATGTTTTTCCAGTGATCTCAACTTACAACCATCAAACTGACTAAAAATTAAACTTTATAGTTAAACTTTATATAACTTAAAAAAAACAGTTGAAACATGAATAACTTATTAAAATAAGTATGTGTGTGTGTGTATATATATATATATATTATAGGTGGGCATAAATAAATTTTTTACATCTAGATTAATCTTGGAATTAATCTAGACTAAAATGGCTCATTTTAATTCTGCCTATGGCATTCAGAATGTGTGTGCTACACAAAGTGAAGTTTATTTATAAACTAATTTCGAGAGGATCACGTGCTTATGAGTGCTAGCGGCTGGACCCACATTATCCAATCACTATGCACCAATCAGATGATCCCCTAAGCTACTATAAATACCCCGGGTTTCATATCACCGCTATCTTCGCTTTGAAGACAGCTCGGCTCGCATCAACTGCTACAACAACAACAAATACTGCTACTTCAAAAACAACTACTCTCCTCCTAACTCCAACAACAAATTCTACAACAACTTCAACAGCAACATCAAAACCTTCCACTTTAAAATGCCTCACACAACGCATCCGCTGTGTCTTCAACCTACTTCTCTAGCAAGATCACAGTCTACAAACTCCGCCTAAACTCAAGATGCTGGCATTTCAGCCATTGCAATGAAGCCAAACTCTCACCGCTCTCATAGGGCTGCACCTGCGGTAACGTATATAGCAAACTTCAAAAAGAAGCCTCACAAAATAACCTCTCTCCAACAAAGACTAAACATTTCTTGAAAGACTAGCGCAAATAGAATGACTCCCAATAAGAAACTCACCTCTGAAGCCTCCGGCATGTCTACAGATCCATATCATTCTGATAGCATGAAGTAATTCGTCTGTATAGGTCCAGGCAATCCAATCCGCAAATATTAGTCCACGGCATATTGCTACGTTGATCTCCAGCCATAACAATTGTGATCCTGCTCTACAAAATGGCCGTCAGCCATTTTCACTCTTGATCGACACGCCTTCAAGCCAATAGCTGAAAGAGAATCGCCACTATCCAATGAGCTTAAACTTGAGATGGTCTCGCCCTCTCTCTCGTCAGGTTAAGAATGGACTCTGACTTTATGAATGAACCGGGCCAGATATGTTTGTAAATTAATCACATTAGGATTCCAACGGAACGTTATTTATTCATGGATTAAAGTAAAGCCCATAACTAACATTCACACTAAGTGGTGACAAAGTTTTTAAGTACAGGATTTGATGTTGGCAGTTTGTTTAAATAAATAAAATAATAATAAATAAATTATTTATTATTATTTATTGATAAATTAATTAATAAAAATTTGATAGCCACATCTGATAGCCATTTAGATTCCAAAGATTATAACCCAGATATTGAAAAAACATTCAACACATCAAACACAGAAGTCCAATCGTAATATGCCAGTGACTCATATGTTCATACACTAGTGTCATATGTGAATTCTTAATAGCAAGTCGGCTGGATGTAAAATGGCAAAGAAACAAACTTCCCGCTTGACTGCTATGAATGGGAGGACATTCCTGACGAATGGAGCAACGTTTCATCCATCGACTTTGTTTAGACCCATTTGCATTTAAACATTCAAACTCCACTCCACTATCACTTCACCTACTCGATCTTCTAGAGGCACTTCCAGGACCACTAGAAAAGCCGCGCCCCATACTTTCAGCTCTCCATCCATCCATCCATCTGCCCTCCTGCGGGGGGACGAATGCCCACCTTAACCATCTTGCATTGCTTCTACAAAGCTATCGTACAATGCATTAACAAAAGGCGCTTCCATTCACAGTTGCCCATGGCCTCTTTAAGTCGCCTCGCATGGATATTAGCTAAAACAATTCATTGTGTCTGCCATACAT
The DNA here is from genome assembly GCA_903798195.1 of Danio kyathit. Classification (NCBI taxonomy): domain Eukaryota; kingdom Metazoa; phylum Chordata; class Actinopteri; order Cypriniformes; family Danionidae; genus Danio; species Danio kyathit. Next base: position 53,966,637 of record LR812531.1, read on the forward strand.
GTATCTTGTTGTAAAAAATTAATTTCTGATTCACTCTTGTTTCTCAATTCAGAGTTCTTGACAGCCGGCACCAGAATCTGACCCTCATCTAACCTATTACACGCTACATACATTCTAAAGCTACTGCAGAATCTGCAACTGTCGATCATCTTATTAAAAGAGATCGACAACCCCTTTATGATTGGACCGTTCTCTGCCTCATCCTTCAAGACGTCATGTATTAGTCCCATAAGCAGTACAACTCACAAACTCTTTAACAAAGGATTCTATCTAATAATTACAGATTAAGGAAGCCACAGTACAACGCATTATAAAGGCATTCCTATTCACCACCTTTAACGCCGCTTTTAAGACGCCTCATATTGACATCAGCTAAAAAAACTATTTATCATGTCTGCTGAATATGTGCCATGCTGCAAACCAAATAACTGACGTTTTTTTTCTTTACAGAAAATCTGGTCATTGGCTCCAGAAGCAGAACCCAACCCAACGCCTTTCCCTCCGTCTCCAGAAATGACACCTCCACCTTAACAACTCATGGCTCCCGCAGGAGTCATTACGAGCTTCAGCTCTCGCAAGAGCCTCACCTATCCCCTCACATTTCTGTTTCCCCTGACAGCGTTGAGTACTTCCGCTGTTTTCTACTAGCTCTTTACTCCTTGCTTTGACTCTCACCTAACCTCCTTCCTCCATCTTAACATCACCCTAAGCTTAGAATCCCACAGGAGTCAACAAGAGCTTCGGCTCTAAACTAAACTATCACCTCATCTTTCTGCTCCCCCCGCCAGCGTTGAGTGCTTCCGCTGTTTTCTCCTAGCACTTTACTCCTTCTCTTTGACTCTCATCTAACCTCCCCCTTCCGTCTAACCAGTTAATGCCTTACTCCAGACTAAGGGCTCGAGCACGACCCTGTCTTTATATGTGTATGCGTATAAACATATACGTGTATGTATATATGTACTTACGCGAGTACGTATGTACGTGTGTGTGTGTGTGTGTGTGTGTGTGTTTCTGATCTAACTCTGCAGAATGATGAAACCATTGCCTTTTTCATCAAGCACAGCAAAACAGATCAGTCAGGGAAAGGGCATTTTATTTAAATTTTCAACATTCCCTCCCCCACACGCCCCTTCCAAACCCTACTAGCATTCTTCCACTTAAGGAGAGCGCAAGAACCTGACCCCCTTGCCCCTCTCTTTACTGATGATGTTAACTGTCCAGTAACTCGTTTTTGGTTCCAAAAACACTTAAAAGAGGTTCTCTACTATACTTAGCTATTATTATAACTATATTCTAGCCATTCATTTAGAATCGGCACAGCCACGACAGCAGCTCACAGAGGTCTTTTCTCACACCAAATCCAGACCCTAGGCCGCTGGTCCTCTGATGCCTTCAAAGCCTACATTCGCTTTGGCCAACTCCACCTTAAGAAAACCCAGTTGGCTCTAACTAGCTTAATGTGTACCTGTTCGTACGTGAGTATGTGTATGCGTGCGTGTGCGCGCATGCATGTGTATGTAAGTATGTGTGTATGCGTGCGTACGTGCGCGTGTGTACGTGTGTGCGCATGCACGTTGTATGTATGTGCGTGCATGTACATGTGCGTGCGCGCATGTGTATCTGTGTATGTGCGTATGTACGTATGTATGCATGCTTGCGTATATGTATGCATGAGTATTTTATGCGTATGCATGTATGTACCTTCTGTTTCAAAGCTCTGCTAAGCTTGCCACCCCTCCTTACAGCTCGGACCCCTGCAGTGGTCTAAACTGAGCTTTGACTCCCGCAGGAGTCACTCTAGGCCCCGTCTAGGCCAACCCCTTCACAGTCACATTGCCAGTAGGAGTCATCACCGCCCCTTCCCTTCTCCCCACTCTTACTGGTTCCCGCCCCCCCCATGGCTCTGACCCCTGCAGGGGTCACTCCAAGCTTCGACTCCCGCAGGAGTCATCACTGCCCCCCCCAGCCATTAGGAATGCGTAAACACGTGTATATATGCATGTGCACGTGTATGCGCATGTATGCATGAGTACGTGTGTGGGCGTGTGCGCACACGCATTGCGGGCCCTAGCGTGCGTGTCTTTGCACGTGCGTAGGCTCGCATGCGTGCGCTTGCATGATTCCCCTTCTTCTTTTCTTCCTTCCGGCGTCGAGATTCTCCGTCCCATTTTTCTCTATCTCAATTTTGGCGAGTTAACACGCCACTCTCATCTCTTCCCATAGGCCCTCAATCCTTAGCTCTAACTCCCGCAGGAGTGACTAAAACGAGCTTCGACTCCCGCAGGAGTCTCGCCCCGGCCACCTCCTGCCGTAGTCTTCACCGCCCCCTCCCTTTCCCAGACTCCGGCAGGAGAAATGCCCCACCATGGCTCTGACCCCCGCAGGGGTCACCCCGAGCTTCAACTCCCGCAGGAGTCATCACCCCCCCCATGGCCATTAGGAATGCATATACACGTGTATATAAGCATATACAGGTGTATGCGCATGTATGTATGTATGTATGAGTATGTGTGTTTAGGTGCGTACGTATGCATTACGTGAGCACGCTTGCGTGGTTTTTCCTTTTTCTTTTCTTCCTTCTGGCTTCGAGATCCTCCGCCCCCCCCTTTTTTCTCTATCTCATTCGGCGAGTTAACCCGCCACCCTTTTCTCTTCAGCTTAGGCCCTCAATCTCCAGCTCTAACTCCGGCAGGAGTGACTAAAATGAGCTTCAACTCCTGCAGGAGTTCATGCCCCCCCAGCCCACCTCACACCCTCTCTTGCAGGAGTCTTTACAGTCCAAAAACTTTCCCGAACCCTGCAGGAACCTACCCATCCCAGCTCTCACTCCCGCAGGAGCGCATCCAAGCTTTGATTCCCGCAGGAGTCAATCCCACCCCTCCCATGCCCCCGCTTAGACTCCAGCAAGAGTCTACTTTTCTCTGCTCCCGCAGGAGCCTCTCTTTCTTAAGCGATCAATATTATATCCAGCAGCCGGATATAGCATTGTTCCATCTGCATTTGGGGGGGTTCTTCAATACGCGGCTGCTGTCCCGAGCTATACATGGCATTTTGGGGTGTTCTCGAGATCTACCTGAGCTCGATCTCCCCTCTCACCTTGGAACGGGAGGGAGCCCCGGGCTCGAGGATCTCATGAGCTCAGGGCTTTCTCCCGGGACAGCATGCCAAACAAGCTTTATAATTAATCATCAGCTAAGTGTGAATTCTTGAAGTGAAGTTTATTTATAAACTAATTTCGAGAGGATCATGTGCATATGATTGCTAGCAGCTGGACCCACATTATCCAATCACTATGCACCAATCAGATGATCCCTAAGCTACTATAAATACCCCGGGTTTCATATCACCGCTATCTTCGCTTTGAAGAATCCCCCCTTCCACCCCTACTCCTCCTCTTTCCTAGATGGGTGACACGGTGGCCCAGCGCTTAGCGCTGTTGCCTCACAGCAAGAATGTCAATGGTTCTAGGCTTTATCAAACCAGCGGGCATTTTCTGTGCGGAGTTTGCACGTTCTTCCCGTGCTCACGTGGGTTTCCCCCGGGTCCTCCGGTTTCCTCCCACCGATTAAAAACATGCAACCTAAATTATTAATTAATCAACACTATAGACTTGCTCCCTATCTAGTACCTATCTCGTTAAAGATAACTACTATCTGCTCTTCAATCACTACGACAGGGGTGTTCTCGAGATCTACCTGAGCTCAATCTCCCCTCTCGCCTTGCAACGGGAGGGAGCCCCAGGCTCGAGGATCTCATGAGCTCAGGGCTCTCTCCCGGGATAGTATGCCAAACAAGCTTTATAATTAATCATCAGCTAAGTGTGAACTCTTGAATAATAAGTCTTTGAGAACAGGTTTCTCAAGCCAGGTGGTGCATTAGACCAGGGGCTCATCTGCGGTTTCCAAAGTGCATCACAAACTGCTTGAGAAACTGTTCGACTATGATAATTGGTGATGAAAATCAATTTTGTTCAATAAGATGTACTTGTGTTTACTAACTGTTTATTCAGTTAAACATGAATTTTGAACTGTAGGCCTGCATAAGCTCCAAACAGTGATTTTTGATGACCTTGAGCCGACTGAAGTCATAACTGAACTAAACAGAAATGGAATTAAGACATGTGGAGTATGCATATATTAGTGACATTATTGAAGTAAACAAAGCGGTCTTTTAGACCTTTTGCCATATTTTCCGACAAGATAATCACGCGGCTGTCAGTAAAGGACCGCACACGCACGCACACAAACACACATCGTGAAATGCGAAAGTTTTTTTTCTTTCCATTTGGCGTGCGTTATTAAATTCCATAACACTCTCACCAGTCCTTACTCATTATTTGCGTCTAATACCGTTTGTCACGGCGCATGAATGAAATGTTAATGAGTTAAAGTGAAACTGCCGAACTGCAGTTAAAGTCAGGCATCCTGCTGATTTGATTCAGAAGGACACTTTTTTGTCAGACGGCTCACCGGTCAGGTATACATCCACGCTAAAATATCAAGGTTAAAGTCATCATAGCTTGTGTAAAATAGACCCAGCTCCCAACCTAACTTTGAGAATAGATTAACAGCGTTTTTTTTTTTTTTTATCATGTGATAAGAGTCTCACGTTAACGCAGCACGTTAACGCCGATAACGGCCCACCACTAATATATATATATATATATATATATATATATATATATATATATATATATATATATATATATATATACATACATACACAGTGCTTTTAGAGAAAAAATGCCCCCTAAAAAAAAAAAAAAGAGTGCTCCCCGCAAAATTCGGATGAGAAACAGAGGAGAAACAATTATTGCAGCATAAAAGTATTTTTTATTATTCTCAATATTTTTTTTATTTAAAAAAAATCAGTGAAAGCATGAACGTAAAATCTTATATTGTTGTGATGACCGTCTTGAACCATTTTGAAAGATGTAAAAACACAGTGACTTCTAGCCAGTTTTAAGGAAAACACGACACAGCGGGGTTAGTTGCTACAGGGTGTTACAAATAAGCCACACACTGTTGGACACCAATTTAACTAACAAAATAATATTTCCATTTTGAGTGTAATGTTGAGAACTTTATATATAAAAATGTTTTTTAATAGAAAATTTTTTAATAGAAAAAAATATTTTTTTATTGCTAATACAGGGTGACTCAAAAGGAATACCACAACTGTATGTAATCAAAGAAACATGATGAAACCTTGGGTAATTAATCAATGTGAAGAGTACTTAAAATTTTTTTTTCAATAGAAAACAAGTTCATAGATGTTCAATATGACCCCCTTCAGACACTCAAGTGACATTAACCCGAAAGTTGTGGTCATCCTTTTGAATCACCCTGTACTGCAAATAAATGCAAATGTGTTTCCAACAGATAAATAAATAAACATGCTGTGCTATATAGAATACAAAAAAATTAGTTAAGTACTGAGGAAATATACTATTTAAAGTAAACTGAATTTAAAGTAATTGTGTAAATCTGCCTTTTTTAAGCACGTGTTACAACTAACCCTCTGGGGTGCGTTTCCATTGTTAGCCAACTAAGGTCGCAAGTTCCGTCGTTACAAACATAGTTAGTTGATTTGCTGTTTTCCAAATACTTCGTTCCAGCGAACATTCAAAAACTGCGTTGCAAACTTGAGCACTTGAAAAGACACCTCTGGAGCTGTAGTTAGAAACATAGTTCCTGGCTGTGTTCTATTCCCACTTATCCCCCCTATGCCCTGTTCATTTAGAACATTCTAACATTCAAAATTGTAATTATTAAAAATAAAAAAGCATTAAGTTAATCTCTCTTAGGTGTAATTTGCTTTCAAAGTATTTTTACAGTTCAGTTTTAGCGATCTTCATGTTTGCAATAGTGCTCCCTTCGCAGTGCACTTTGAAAACATTGATGTCATTTTGAACACAGCCTCATGGCGATAGCTATAGGTGACCTATTATTTAAAAGCGGAACTTATGTTACATCTCCAAAGCTTGTGGAAATAAAAAAAAACAGCATACGTTAATGCTTTTAATTTATAGTGGGTTATTTATTAAGTATCTCTACTGTATATGACATGGGCCTGTTGGTTAGAACTTTCTGCTGAGGTTTGCATGTGTCAAATTGTAAAAGTAGACTTTAAAAATAAATAAATAAATAAATAAACAATATCCTACTTAATAATAACGATAATAATCATCATCATCATTAATATTATTATTAAAGTAAATATATTTATAATAAATAGCCTCATTATTTATTTATTTATATGATTTATATATGATATTAGAATGGTGTTAGCTTTTGTAAGTGATTTAATGTTTTCTTAATAATATTTGTAAAGGAAACACAGGCCCTATATGTGCCATTTACATATATTTTAATTAATATGGAAAACGAGTGCATGTTTTTACCAAAACTAATATTGGATTTTTTTTAAATGCGTGTGTGTGTAAAACAATATAATTTGCACAAAGAATTGATGGGGTTCTTCTCTAAAGAAGTTACTCCAACCCGTTTAGAGCATCATTATGGGCGTTTTACACTATAACTAACGTAGTTCAAGCAATGGATCTGCGACAGAGAAACTACGGGTTCTGGGAAACACTCGTCAGTACATCGTTCTTTTCCCAAACAACGACAGATCGTTTGGGAAACGCACCCCTGTCTGTTACAACTTGCTCCGCAGGTGGTGTAAATAGTAACACTTTTACTCCTGGCACTTTTGGCAATACTGCACAGAAACCATATAGGTCCGGCGATCATACAACCAGTGCTCATTTGTAGGAGAGCCTTGTGTGTTGTTGGTAACAAAATGGTTTGTCTAACCCTATTACTTTGTTCATTATTTGGCCAAAACCAAAAAGTGTTACCGTGTGCCCCGCTCTCCCCTACTGTATGTTTCATGGAAAGTCCGTATGGACAATTTCCTCTCGACATTTACTTCTGTGCAAGTATTTGAGCAGCATTATGATTAAATTAAAATCTAAATACTGGATCCTGTACAACATTAAACAGTGGCAGAATCAATTTCATGTTAAAGTCATCAAAATCTCAAGCAACCAAAGTTGGCAAGTAACACTGATTTATATATTTTAAAATTCACCTGTAGTAAAGTATACAGACTTACAATGCGGCTGCTATTCCACTGCTGATGATTTTATCACCGTCAGGAATCAATCACTTCACTGCCAACCGTGTGACTGAATATAAAAAAGCAACAGGAGAAACAGAAATATGTATCGGGACTGCATGCAATATACACAATTTGGGTCCACACACACACACACACACACACACACACACACACACACACACACACACACACACACACACACACACACACACACACACACACACACACACGGAAAGCTCAACAGGAAACAAATGTGGGTTGAGGAGAGGTGCAAAACCAAATTCTTCCTATCACTAACTGTGCATTTAATATAATTGTGAGCAAGTCTTAACATTGACGAAATCAACTAATCAGAATCCATGCAATATAGAGTTAAGTATTCCTCAATGCCTGGGGACAAAATGTGTCTATTTTCATACAGTAGTGTAGTAGTCTTTGTTTTAGTTGATCTAGTTCCTGTGATTGGTCTTGTTGATTCTGAGCTCTTCCTGTTTTCACTGTGGTCCTTTAAACTGCAGGTAGAAGCGGATGCACACATAAGCTGCGTTTTCAAATGTGGGTTTGCAAAGCACCGGTGATTTCACATGCGCTCCTGCCTTTTAACATTTAAAGACCTGTGTACTTCTCTCAACGTCTGTTCAATTAATTCCTTAGAGATAATAATGCATTTTCTAACTGTGTAGTAATTTAAACTTTTAAGGTTATAATTAATTATTTTTTGGAAAATACTTGGATATTGGACACTGCACATACACATCCACAAATTAAGTTAAAGTTAAAATAAATTAGGCAATCATTAGGGATGGGCGATATGGCCTAAAATCCATATTGCGATATACATTGCAGCCTCTTGCGATAACGATATATATTGCGATATATAAATTATAATAGAACCATTTCAGAACAGGTTACATAGACCCTTAGGAAAGCCAAACTGCTATTTTATTTTAAGAAATAAAGAAACGTTGCATGTCGTTTTGAGAACATTTATTGTGCAAAAGCAAAACTGTAATTAAACAACACAATGTTGCAGATAAATAAACTAAATGTAGTGCCTTTTACAAAGAAAGACTTTTCTTTTAAGTCCTTGGTTCCTAAATGCCAAGTTGCAGAGAACAAAAAAACTGGTGTCTTTTTAGTTAAGGAACTTACACTGTACTGAAATTACTTCCAGTATTAAATTAGTCAAATAAAATTGTGTATTGCAGATACTTTAAATAAAAACATATTTCTAACCTGCAGCCTCAGGTAACACATTTGATTTTAAACATTTTGTTCTCCTAATGAAATTAAAACTGGTGTCTTGATCTGCTCTTTCTCTCTCTCTCTCCCTCATTCTCTCTCTGTCTGTCTGCTGTAGTGTTGGTGCTGCTGAGAGATTGAGACGCACCAGACAAAGTTTGCTTATAAAGTAATGCAAAAATGAATACAATTAATATCGAAAGCGAAAGCAGATTCTCGGACATGTCCGGGGAAAATGTATTGTCACCCCAAATAATGAGCTGGATCAGTCCATTTAGTCTTCGCGCTCTTCTGTATCCAGCGCGTCTCTGTGGGTCTGCATGCAGAGCATGCGAGTCTGTGGCAGAGTGTTCTCAGTTTCTCGCGAACACAGAACCGGGGCCGCCCCAATAATATATCGGCCGCAGCCAAATGGTCGCACTGTTGTTTATTCAAGATGATGCGTTGCAGCCGGCTGCAGCTCGTTGCTCTTAATTTCGCGGGTAGATTGCGTCATCAAACATGCATTATCGCGATAGTGCAATAGAATTAGAATCTCTATCGTAGGCCAATTTTGTATCGTTTATATCGCCCATTACTAGCAATCATGTTAAAAATCACATTTTGGTGTCAATTACTGTCAAGTACTTTTATTTTTTAAAAATGATGGTTTTTATATTGATTATAGAAAGTAATCTTATTTAGCTCGAGGAGTATGTAGATATCTGTTATGAAACAAAATATATATACATACAGTTGAAGTCAGAATTATTAGCCCCCCTTTAAATTTTTTTTCTTTTTTAAATATTTCCCAAATTATGTTTAACAGAGCAGGGAAATCTTCACAGTATGTCTGATAATGTTTTTTCTTCTGAAGAAAGTCTTATTTGTTTTATTTTGGCTAGAATAGAAGCAGTTTTTAATTTTTTAAATGCCATTTTAAGGACAAAATTATTAGCCCCTTTAAGCTATATTTTTTCTGATAGTCTACAGAACAAACCATCGTTATACAATAACTTGCCTAATTACCCTAACCTGCCTAGTTAACCTAATTAACCTAGTTAAGCCTTTAAATGTCACTTTAAGCTGTATAGAAGTGTCTTGAAAAATACCTAGTAAAATATTATTTACTGTCATCATGGCAAAGATAAAATAAATCAGTTATTAGAAATGAGTTATTAAAACTATTATGACTAGAAATGTGTTGAAAAAAATCTTCTCTATGTTAAACAGAAATTGGGGAAAAAATAAACAGGGGGGCTAATAATTCAGGGGGGCTAATAATTCTGACTTCAACTGTATATGCGCGCAATGGAAAAAAAATTGACTGAATCAAAAATCTATTCAATTTGCTCAATGACAAAAATATAGATAGCCAAACACATGAAAACAAAAGTAACAAGCTTGGTTTAAAAATGTAAGTAGAAAGTACAGATATTTGTGTGAAAATGTAATAAATAAAAGTAAAAGGTTATCAAAAAAACAAAAAAAAAAAAAGCAGTGAAGTAAAGTACTGATACCAGAAAACTCTACTTAAGTACAGTAGCAACGTACTTGTATTTCGTTACTTTCCATCTCTGGTCATTTTTCATCTCTGGTCATTTTTCATCTCTGGTCATTTTTGGAAAATACTTGGGTATTGGACACAAATGTACTGTACATATACACTGTAGTACACACATACACACATGTACACAATTAAGTTAAAATCACATTCAAACCCAACTGTCAATTACTTTTATTTATAAAACAATGAAGGTTTTTAATTCAGTAATTAGCATGAGGAGTATATGTGGATATCTGACTGTTATGAAATAAGTCAGTTGGCATTTCTGTATGGAGTTTGCATGTTATCCCCATATTGGTCTAAATAAACTAAATTGGCCGTAGTGTGTGTGTGTGTGTGTGTGTGTGTGTGTGTGTGTGTGTGTGTGTGTGTGTGTGTGTGTAAATGCAAGTGTATGGGTGTTTCCCAGTGTTGGGTTGCGACTGGAAGGGCATCTGCTGCGTTAAACATGTGCTGGATAAGTTGGCGGTTCATTCCGCTGTGGCGACCCCTGATTAATAAAGGGACTAAGCCGAAAATAAAATGAATGAATGAACATTGCATATATGTTAAAATGACATCTGTTGGAAACAATTGGCAGCCTTTTGTGTATGTGTGTGTGTGTGTGTGTGTGTGTGTGTGTGTGTGTGTGTGTGTGTGTGTGTGTGTGTGTGTGTGTGTGTAATATGATATAAAATGTTATGATATCATTGACATATGTACACTGAGGAATTCAGTTTACTTTAAATTCTGTTTCACATTTACTCTTTTAAATCATATATAATATGATTATAATTTGATGGTATATTGATGGTAATTAATATGGTATAATTTGATCATTTGCATCACTTCAGTTACTAACTTGGAGAAATATACATACAGTATATAAATATACAGAGATTACAAATATGGATTAACATGAAATACATGGGAAAATGACTGACCTTTTCTGTATAAAGTTGATTTCAACTTTTATAGCTTAAGCACCCAAGATTAATGCAACTGCTTCTATTAAAAAATAAATAAATAAAAAAAAGAATAAATAAAAAAATAAAAAATAAACAAACAAACAAATAAATAAATAAATAAATATATATATACACACACACACACTGAACTTTTATTTTATTTGAATATATACAGTTGAAGTCTGAATTATTAGCACCCCTGTTTATTTTTTCCCTCAATTTTCGCCCAACGAAGAGAAGATTTTTTCAACACATTTCTAATCATAATAGTTTTAATAACTCATTTCTTATAACTGATTTATTTTATCTTTGCCATGATGACTGTAAATAATATTTGACTAGATATTTTTCAAGACACTTCAGTACAGCTTAAAGTGACATTTAAAGGCTTAACTAGGTTAATTAGGTTAACTAGGCAGGTTAGGGTAATTAGGCAAGTTATTGTATAACGATGGTTTGTTCTGTAGACTATTGAGAAAAAAAAAAAAAAATAGCTGAATAATTTTGTCCCTAAAACGATTAAAAAAAATTCAAAACTGCTTTCATTCTAGCCAAAATAAAACAAGACTTTCTCCAGAAGAAAAAAATATTTTCAGACATACTGTGAAAATTTCTTTGCTCTGTTAAACATCATTTGGGAAATATTTAAAAAAGAAAATAAACATCAAAGGGGGATTGATAATTCTGACTTCAACTGTATATATATATATATATATATATATATATATATATATATATATATATATATATATATATATATATACACTCAAATCTCAAGCAACCAAAATTAGCAACCCTGCACTGTAACTGGCTTCAGTTACTAGCATAAAAAATACATACAAATTCAGAGATTACCAATATGAATTAACGTGAAATTGGTGGGGAAAAACGACTGACCTCTTTCTGTATAAAGTTGATTTCAACTTTAATAGCTTAAGCACTCAAGATTAATGCAACTGCTTATAAAAAATGTATATACACACTGAAAAAAAAAAAAAAAAAAAAAAATATATATATATATATATATATATATATATATATATATATATATATATATATATATATATATATATATTGTGTTTTGTGAATCATGTTTTTTTTACTTAACTATGCTTTTGATTTGCATTATGGGACCTTGATCTTTCCTCCAAAAGCTTTTGATGTTAAAAACAATGTAAAAGTACATTTTTTGACATTTTTATTAGTTTAAAGTGATGTATTGTCTGGGTTGGTGTAATTTTCAACATCAAAAATTTGACAGACCAGAGATAAAACCCTCATAATGCAATTCACAACTGTAAATAAAGAGAAAACGCCTTTGAATCACAAAATACTGAAACTGTTAATTAACAGATAGTTTGGTCAGACTTTATTTTGATGGTCCGTTTGTTGAATTTAAGTTACATTGCATCTACATGCCAACTAATTCTCATTAGATTATAAGTAGACTGTTAGGTTGGGGTTAGTGTAAGTTGACATGTACTTGCAAAGTTTCTTATAGTCAGTTAAATGTCCGTTCAAGTAGCAGTATCAACAGATATTAAGCAGACAGTCTACTAATACTCAAATGGACCATCAAAATAAAGTGTTGCCGATGTTTTTTTTACAGTGTACTCAAATGTACACACAATGCCAAAGTTTGAAACATTTTAATGTACCTTGCATAATTTAACTGGCTACACATTATAATCAACAATAAGTGGATGCAAAAGTATATAAAGTGGATGCAAAAGTAAGCACTCACCTGAATAAACTGTCAGAGCAGCAGACTGATTGAACTCAAACCTTTCTGTGAATCACATGGCAAGACATACAATCCACTAGATGGCAGCACAGGACAGGTTTTGCAGTGCGACTCTTATTTTCAGTCCAACTTTTAACATTACACAGGCCAGATGCACCACAACGTGACTTGAATCACCAGTGAATCACCAGTGAATGACACCTTTAGTGCCTTTCTCAAGTTCCCACAACTCTGGGTTGCCAGATTTCAATCTTAAATCACCCTCATAAAATAAAGTCAGTCTGTCTGTCCGTCCGTCCGTCCGTCCGTCCGTCCGTCCATCCATCTATTTCACCTTGTGAACCTTTAGTTCACATAAAGACTAAATACAAAATAACCAGTGGGAATTCATTTATTAGTACTTTTTTTTTTAAATCATAGTTTTATACCAGGCTTCATAGACTTAGCAAATTCATTTATCAGACTTTTGTCCAGAGATCCATAATTGGCATGTTTGTTACAGATATTTTTCCATTGTAGCTTAACCTGACAGCAGTGCACATTTCCACTACACAGGAAGACTGAACTGCTTGACCGACTGCACTGAATCCAGATTTTCTTCATCCATATCAAAACAGACTGGATGAGGAGCGCGGCGCCACTTTCACACTATCAGCATGCAGATCTGTCACGACAAACACCTCCTGATGTGTGTGTTTATCTGTGGATCAGTGTGTGAGTCTGACGACATGAACAAACCCTGAGAAACACTAAATAACCCCATTTTCCTCATAGATGGGCTCAGTTCAGTCATTCAGTGTCTGTAATTACATGATTAAATGCAAATTTACCCTAAACATCAGGGAAAGAATTGTACATTTATCTACTCCAGATAAGAATGCGCAAAAAAAAAAAATAATAATAATTTCATCTGTCAGTTATTATATTCATTCATTTTCCTTCGGCTTAGTCCCTTTATTCATCAGGAGTCGCCACAGCGGAATGAACCGCCAACTTATCTAGTATATGTTTTACACAGCGGATGCCCTTCCAGCTGCAAACCAGTACTGGGAAACACCCATACACACATTCACACACATACGCTACGGCCAATTTAGTTTATTCAATTCACCTATATAGCGCATGTCTTTGGACTGTGGGGGAAAACCGGAGCACCCGGAGGAAACCCACACCAACAAGGGGAGAACATACAAACTCCACACAGAAATGCCAATTGGCCCAGCCGGGACTTGAACCAGCGACCTTCTTGCTGTGAGGTGACAGTGCTAACCACTGAGCCACTGTATTAAACCTCAATTATTATAATTTTTATAGTGCTCACCATATATGAGCACCCCTCGCAAATCACTCATTTATATTAATATTTTCTATAGTAAGCTATACAATATTATATGTGTGCATATTCATTAGATTAGTCAGTGCTGAAGCCAAATCTGGAGCTAATCTAACAAAATAACTTATGATAATGGTTCAAGAATTAGTAGCCCAGATTTATATGTTAGTGAAAAATATGAAATAAACTTTTAAATAACTTTTAAAAAGGAGAAAATCAAGAGAAATATATAAAGTATTTTTTTTGCATTATTTCACACATCATATTAAATTTATTATATATTTTTTTCTAAAAATGATCTGTGACTAAACTATTATTTTAATAAATATATTTATTCAATAAACATGTTTTATTCAAATTCGCCAAAATATATTGCACTATGGGGTCTGTAAATCTCAATGTTTATGTTTTTGAAGAAGTGTCTGCTGCTTAGCATGACTGTATTTCTTCGATTAAAATATATATTGCAGTTTTTCTCAGTGGCTTTGGTGCATTTCTCACAACACTATTTACATTTGCACAACAGTTCATGCATTTCTCAAAACAATTAGTGCAAACTGCAAAACCTGGTTGATAACCTGCAAAAGCGCGTCGCTTGCTCAAAATGGAGAGCTCATTCCTCAAAAGCAAGTATTAATCTCAATGAAAGTGTCAGAGTCATCAAGATTAAAAGTCCTGACACCGTTGTTTATGAACAAGATAGTCAAATGGCTTTGTCATGTTTTCATTATGACACTTTACTCTGTACATTTGTTCCAATGCAAACAATGTCAGATTTTGGTGACACTTTCTGAAAATGCTCAAGACAGCACTAGATACTATTGGCACAGCCATTTGAAAACTACAGTAAAATTAGACATTACTGCATTTAGTGAGGTATCTGAGTACAACACACTGCATGTGTATGTTTCACATGTTTACTGGATTTGCTCTTTGCTATTCTAATTTATTCACAGCATTGTGCAAACGAATAAACACACCCTTATTTACAACAAACATAAACTTCCTTTGGGTAGAGCTGTGCACAACTGTAAACAATATTGCAGTACATATTGGAACTGAACCTACAACATACACAGGTCTGTAAATCATTCATCAAATTGTTCATTTTAGGAGACATTTAAGGAACAAAAAAAAGAATTAAATTTTTGAAATTTTCAACATTTTTGTATGTAATGACTCAAGTAATGAAATGAGGACTATTAGTTTTATATGGAATGACTATTCAGCATTCACAAGTTTAGCTCATTTTGACTGACATGACATAAGCAAATGATAATGTTATAAAACAGCAGAGAGTTGTATGAAAGCAAGTGATGCATGTCCAAAAGCATTTGCAATTTGTTGGAAGGAATGAGAAACTGCTGCTGTGATGTGCACAAATGACTAATTGTTTTGAGAAATGCATTAACTGTTGTGCAAATGTAAATAGTGTTATGAGAAATGCACCAAAGCCACTGAGAAAAACATGCTGGATAAGTTGGCGGTTCTCTCCGCTGCGACCCCTGATTAATAAAAGGACCAAGCCAAAAATAAATAAATGTTGTTTACTTGAATATTCTGTTAAATATAACTAATTCCTGTGATGCCAAATTTAATTTTCAGCATTACCCTATTCTTTAAAGAAATAAAGATGCTTCATATTTTGAAGGAAATTGTTATACTTTATTCTCTTTCAAGACGCTTTGATGAAAATAAAATTACTTTTAGAGTCTTTTAGAACGGGTGTCACGATGGTGCTGTGGGTAGCACAATTGCCTCACAGCAAGAAGGTCGCTGGTTCGAGCCCCGGCTGGGTCAGTTGGCATTTCTGTGTGCATGTTCTCCTCGTGTTCGCGTGGGTTTCCTCCGGGTGCTCCGGTTTCCCCCACAGTCCAAACACATGCGCTATAGGTGAATTGAATAAGCTAAATTGGCCGTAGTGTATGTGTGTGAATGCAAGAGTGTATGGGTGTTTCCCAGTGTTGGGTTTGCAGCTGGAGGGGCATCCGCTGCATAAAACATATGCTGGATAAGTTGGAAGTTCTTTCCGCTGTGGCGACCCCTGATTAATAAAAGGACTAAGCCGAAAATAAAATGAATGAATGAATGAATGAATGACACACACTCTGACAGGCACGTGGGAACGGTGGGCGGGATTAGTGATTTAGGGACCCTAAGCAATTCCAGGTATGAGGCCCAACAAAGTAAAAAAAATAAATGGCATGTTAAAAAGTATGTACGTGTGTGTATATATATATATATATATATTATATATATATATATATATATAATATATATATATATATATATATATATATATACACACACACACACACACACACACACACACACACACACACACATGTATATTTTATATATTTTAATATTTGAAGGAACTTATCTTCCTAAAGTAAAATTAAAAGCAATAACTTCACAAATAAAAAAAAACAAATTCCCAACTATGTCGTATTTCTACTTTTTCCCCAAATGT
>LR812531.1:53991957-54004457 GCA_903798195.1 Danio kyathit
TTTTGAGCAAGGGGTGCTGAGAAGAGAAGAGCACCAAGAGTTTTTTTATTGTACTGCCATGTACTATGACAAATAAAGTCTTATCTACTCCCTATTATTGACACCCTCTGCCAATGCATTGATGAAATGAACAGTTGGATGTGCCAAAACTTTCTTCAGTTAAACAAACAGAAAACTGAAGTCATTGCGTTTGGGAACAGAGATGAGGTTCTCAAGGTGAATGTGTACCTTGGCTCTAAAGGTCAAACAACAAAAATAAGGTCAAGAGTCTTGGTGTGACTCTGGAGTCAGATCTGAGTTTCAATAGTCATGTCAAAGCAATTAGTAAATCAGCATACTATCATCTCAAAAACATTGCAAGAATCAGATGCTTTGTTTCCAGTGAAGACTTAGAGAAACTTGTTCATGCTTTTATCAGCAGCAGGGTGGATTACTGTAACGGCCTCCTCACGGGCCTTCCCAAAAAGACAGTCAGACAGTTGCATCTCATCCAGAACGCTGCTGCCAGGATTCTGACCAGAAGCGAAAATCTGAGCACATCACACCTGTCCTCAGGTCTCTACACTGGCACCCAGTTACATTCAGAATAGATTTTAAAGTATTATTACTTGTCTATAAATCACTAAATGGCCTAGGACCTCAATACATTACAGATATGCTGACTGAATACAAACCTAGAAGAACACTCAGATCTTTAGAATCATATAAACTAGAAATTCCAAGAGTTCAGTCAAAGCAGGGTGAATCGGCTTTCAGCTACTACGCCCCTCGCTGCTGGAATCAACTCCCAGAAATGATCATATGTGCTCCAACATTAGGCACATTCAAATCCAGACTGAAAACACATCTGTTTAGCTGTGCCTTTATGGAATGAGCACTGTGCTACGTCCAACAGATCGCACTATTATGTTTTCTCTTCTTTTTCATTCTTTTACAACCTGTTTTAACATATTTTTATCTGTTTTTATTATCTGTTTTATTTTATTTTTTTCTTACGCTTGTTTTTATTCCTGTTCATGTAAAGCACTTTGAATTGCCACTGTGTATGTGAAATGTGCTATATAAATAAACTTGCCTTGCCTTACTCTAATCTATTGTTATATCATGTTCTATTCTAATATGTTCTATTAAATTATATTCTATTCTCTTCTCTTCCATTCTGTCCAATGCTATATTCTGCTCCTGTTGCCACACTGGACCCACATCAGTTTGCCTACCGTGGCAACAGGAGCACAGAAGATGCAGTCTCCATAGCACTGCACTCTGTACTCACACACTGGACAATAAAAACACTTATGCACGAATGCTGTTTGTTGACTTCAGCTCAGCATTCAACACTGTCATACCCTCTAAGTTAATGATCAAACTTAGAGACCTGGATTTCGACACGTCTCTCTGCAACTGGGTTATGGACTTTCTGACTAACAGACCTCAGAATGTTAGATCAGGCCACATCTGCTCCACCACCGTCACACTCAACACTGGTGTACCACAGGGCTGTGTGCTGAGCCCCTTCCTCTACTCCCTTTTTACCATCGACTGTAGGCCTGTGAACAGATCCAACACCATCATCAAATTTGCAGACGACACCACAGTGATTGGTCTAATCAGCAACAATGATGAGACTGCCTACGGGGAGGAGATACAGCATCTGGCCACTTGGTGCACCGACAATAATCTGCTCCTTAACACCAACAAGACCAAGGAGCTCATTGTGGACTTCAGGAAGGGACGAACAGGCTCACATGATCCCATCCACATCAATGGGATGGCCGTTGAGCCTGTCTCATCCTTCAAGTTCCTGGGGACCCACATCTCAAAGGACCTTTCCTGGACTACCAACACCTCCAGCCTGGTCAAGAAGGCTCACCAGCGCCTATTTATCTTAAGGCAACTTCAGAAGAACCAGCTGTCATCAGCCGTCTTGGTGAACTTCTACCGCTGCACAATAGAAAGCATGCTGACCAACTGCGTCACAGTCTGGTATGGAAGCTGCTCTGTTGCGGAGCATAAGGCACTGCAGCGGGTGGTGTGAAAACTGCCCAACGCATCACAGGGACTACACTGCAGCCATAGAGGACATCCAGAAAAACACTGTCTGCGCCGAGCACGCAGTATTCTTAAGGATTCCTCTCACCTGCTCACAGACTGTTTTCTCTCCTGCCTTCCGGCAGGCGCTTCGGGCTCCCCCTGACAAAAACCAGAAGACTAAGGAACAGCTTTTTCCCCAGAGCTGTCTCCCTTTTGAACTCTACCCCCCACTGACTCTTTTGCCCTCCTAATATACCCCTCACTCTCCTCATAACTCATACTCCTCATAATCACTGCACTATTTAACATTTGCACATTTAAAAATTGCACATATTCATTGCACTGATTCATTTATTTGAACTCTACATACCCACTGCACATGTACATTTGTAATTATGTTTATCTGCACACTTCTGATTATTAATAGTAACCTGTACATATATCCATCTATTGTAAATCTCTGTTCATAGCTAACACAACCTGTATATAATGCTCATAGTACATCCATTTGTAAATATCACCATAGTTTTTCTATAACTGCACTTTATAACTTATACCTGTATCCTGCACTTGCTGCTATTGCACTCCTGGTTAGACCTAAACTGCATTTCGTTGCCTTGTACTTGTACATGTGTAATGACAATAAAGTTGAATCTAATCTAATCTAATATTTTCTGTATTATACTCTATATTCTATTCTATTTCATATTCTACTCTAGTCTATTGTATTGTATTCTTTTCTATATTCTATTAAGTTTTATTCTATTTTATATCCTATTATTTTCTATTTCTTATTTTTTATCCTATATCCTCTATTCTGTTGTATTCTATTCTATACTCTATTGTATTTTATATTCCATTCTATACAGTTTCGTTTCTATTACATACTGTTATATCATATTATATTCTGTTAACTGTTCTGGTCTATATTCTATAATTTATTCTATTGAATTATATTCTAATCTAAATTCTGTTGTATCTTGTTCTAATCTATATATATTGTGTTGGATTATATTCTGTTCTGTTCTATTCTATAGTTTATTCCGTTGTATTATTTTCAACATTCAATTTTATTGTATTCTATTATACATTTTATACTCCATTCTAGGGCAGCACGGTGGTGCAGTGGGTAGCACAATCGCCTCACAGCAAAAAGGTTGCTGGTTCGAGCCCTGGCTGGGTCAGTTGGCATTTATGTGTGGAGTTTGCTCGTTCTCCCCGTGTTTGCGTGGGTTTCCTCCGGGTGCTCCGGTTTTCCCCAAAGTCCAAAGACATGCGGTACAGGTGAATTGAATAAGCTAAATTGGCCATAGTGTATGTGAGTGTGTGCAGGAGTGTGTGGGTGTTTCCCAGTGTTGGGTTGTGGCTGGAAGGGCATCCGCTGCATAAACGTGCTGGATAAGTTTGGCGGTTCATTCCGCTGTGGCGACCCCTGATTAATAAAGGGACTAAGCCAAAAGAAAATGAATGAATATTCCATTCTATTCCTTCTATATTCTATTCTGTTGTATTCTACTCTAAATTCATAAATTCAATAGCATTCTATTCTATGTTATATTTTATTCTGTTCTATTCTATATTCTACTCTGTTGCATATAATTATATTCTATTATGTTTTATATTCTATCCTGTTATATTCCATTCTATATTTTACTCTATTGTTTTTTATTATATTGTATGATAAATTCTGTTCTATATTCTATTCTATTATCTTCTATTCTGCTCTATTCCATTTCATATTCTACTCTATTCCATTGTATTCTATTATTTTTCCATATTCTATTATGTTGTAATCTATCATTCATTTTCCTTTGGCTCAGTCCCTTTATTCATAAGGGGCCGCCACAGCGGAATGAACCGCTAACTATTCCAGCACACGTTTCATGTATCATTCTATTCTGTTATATTTTATTTTGTTCTATTCTATATTCTACTCTATTCTATTCTATTTCTATTCTATTCCATTCTATTTTCTATTCTATTCTATTCCATCTATTTTCTATTTTATTCTATTTTCTATTCTATTCCATTCTATTTCTATTTCTCATTCTATTCCATTCTATTTTCTATTCTATTCTATTCCATTCTATTTTCTATTCTATTCCATTCTATTTTCTATTCTATTCTATCCATTCTATTTTCTCTTTTATTCTATTCCATTCTATTTTCTATTTTATTCTATTCCATTCTATTTTATTCTATTCTATTCCATTCTATTTTCTATTTTTTCTATTCCATTCTATTTTCTATTTTATTCTATTCCCTTCTATTTTCTATTCTATCTATTCCATTCTATATTCTATTCTATTCCATTCTATTTTCTATTCTATTTTATTCCATTCTATTTTCTATTCTATTCCATTCTATTTTCTATTCTATTCTATTCTATTCCATTCTATTTTCTATTTTATTCTATTCCATTCTATTTTCTATTTTATTCTATTCCATTCTATTTTCTATTTTATTCTATTCCATTCTATTTTCTATTTTATTCTATTCCATTCTATTTTCTATTTTATTCTATTCCATTCTATTTTTCTATTTTTATTCTATTCCATTCTATTTTCTATTCTATTCTATTCCATTCATATTCTATTCTATTCCATTCTATTTTCTATTCTATTTTTATTCCATTCTATTTTCTATTCTATTCTATTACATTCTATTTTCTATTCTATTTTATTCCATTCTATTTTCTATTCTATTCTATTACATTCTATTTCTATTCTATTCTATTTTCTATTCTACTCTATTCTATTTCATTTTCTATTCTATTCTATGCTGTTCTAATTTCTATTTCCTATTATATTATATTCTGCTCTATTCTCTATTCTATTCAATCATATTTCATATTTTGTTCTATTCAATTCTATTGAAAAATAAATTAAAAAGCTGATCTTCTGCTGCTTGTCTAGACTTGACTTTTGGCAAATAAATGAACCTCAAGAGCTCTATGGACTGCAGGAGTAACGAAGTCACAAAACCATACAAACCGATCAAATAATCCATGCCAACATGCAAATTCCAAACAGTTGGGTGTCACCTGACCCAGCGGGACTCGAACCAGCAAATTTCTTGCTGTGAGGCGGACCAGTGATAACCACTGAGCCACTGTGTCACCCTGTTGTATTCTATTTATATCTTATTCTTTTCTATTATATTTTATCCTTTTATATTCTATTCTATGTTCTATTATATTCTATATACCATCCAGCTGTATTCTATTTTATATTCTATTGTATTCTATACTATTTGGTTCCCTTTTCTATTATTCTGTTGTATCATATTATGCTCTGTTAGCTGTTCTATTCTCTATTCTATTCTGTTTCTATAAAAATAAATTAAAAAGCTGATCTCATGCTGCGGGCAACCCAGTGGCGCAGTAGGTAGTGCTGTTGCCTCACAGCAAGAACGTCGCTGGGTCGCAGGTTCGAACCTCGGCTGGGCTGGGTCAGTTGGCGTTTCTGTGTGGAGTTTGCATGTTCTCCCTGGGTTTGCGTGGGTTTCCTCCGGGGTGCTCCGGTTTCCCCCACAGTCCAAAGACATGCGGTACAGGGTGAAATTGGGTAAGCTAAATTGTCCATAGTGTATGAGTGTGAATGTGTGTGTGGAAGTTCCCAGAGATGGGTTGCGGCTGGAAGGGCATCCGCTGCGTAAAATCGTGCTGGATAAGTTGGCGGTTCATTCCGCTGTGGCGACCCCGCAAGGGACAAAGCCGACAAGAAAATGAATGAATGAATGAATCTTATGCTGCTTGTCTAGACTTGACTTTTGACAAACGAATGAACCTCAAGAGCTTTATGGACTGCAGTAATGAAGTCACAAACCTTACAAACACAATCAAATATCAACTGGCAGTCATGATCCTGATCAGAGTCAACACGAGTGAACTGCAGTCATCAACTGAAGACGGATGATCAGCTGAAAGCCTCTATAATGTGGAGCATGTGCAAAACTGTTTATGATGGATAGTCATTAATATTATACGAGGCACATTACTGTACAGACTATCGCTCTGAATTGTTTTACAGTGGCTGGCGGGCTGATAGCATTGAATGAGGTATTAAAAGACTCATTTGTCACATGGTCATATATAGCGCTGTTATGTTCTCTGCTCTTGAATCAACAGAGATGATGACTATAAAATCTCATCCGCCAGCTGCTGTTGTGTATATTTGCAGATGTGCTGTACACCTTGTGTTCTTTATTATATCTAATATCCATCAGCTCGTGAACATTTACTTCAGTTGTTGAGCATGACCCAAACATCACATGTCCAGTAAATAACATGAATAAAAGTCACTATGTTTTTTTACTTCTCATATTTAAATAAACTACACTAAAAAGTCTTTTGAGGAACCTAAAATGTTTTCTTCTGTGATATTGATGCAAAATATATATACAGTTGACACCAGAAGTTTATATACACTGTATAAAAAGGCACATAACCATTTTTTAAAAAGTCAGATGTTAATGTGACTAAACTTTTTCTCTTTTAGGTAAGTTAGGATTATCAAATGTGTTTCTGTTATGCTTAATAGCAGAATAATGAGAGAGATATTTTTTGAGAAATTGTTATAACTTTTCTTGAAAGTCAAGTTTACATACAATAAGATTATTATGCCTCTGAAAAAGCTCAGATGATGGTGTCAAGGTTTTGGAAGTTTCTGATTGGCTAATTGACAACATTTGAGTTAATCGGAGGCACAACTGTAGAATAGTATTTAAGGAAAACCTCAAACACACTGCTTCCTTGTGTGACAACATGGGAAAATCAACAAGTCAGAATCAACAAAAAAAGCCAGATTACAATTTGCTAAATTTCACTGGGAAAAAGAATAATTTTTGGAGACATGTCCTGTGGCCTGATGGAACTAAGATTGAACTGTTTGCCATAATGACCAGTGTTACATTTGGAGGACAAAGGGGAAAGCTTATGAGCCTAGGAACACCATCCCAACTGTGAAGTATGGGGGCGGCAGCATCATGTTGTGGGGCTGTTTTGCTGCAGGAGGGACTGGTCCACTTCACAGCATAGATGGCATCATGAAGAAAGAAGATTATGTAGAAATACTGAAGCAACATCTCAAGACATCAGCCAGGAAATTAAAACTTGGCCACAAATGGGTCTTCCAAACAGACCATGACCCTAAGCATACTGCCAAATTAGTTAAATTGTGCTTTAAGGACAACAGAGTGAATGTTTTGGAGTGGCCATCACAAAGCCTTGAGCTCAATCCTATAGAAAATTTGTGGACAGAGTTGAAAAAGCTTGTGCGAGCCTACAAATCTGACTCAGTTACACCAATTCTGTCAGGAGGAATGGGCCAAAATTCCTTCAAATTATTGTGAGAAGCTTGTGGAAGGATACCCAAAACATTTGACCAAAGTTATACAGTTAAAAAAAGCAAAGCTAAAAAATACCATGGAATTGTATGTAAACTTTTGACTGTCTAGAAATGTATAAAAAAAATTCTCAAAAAACAAAATCTCTCATTATTCTGGCATTTAGCAAATGTAAATGATTTAGGTAATCCTAACGGACCTAAAATAGTAAACGTTCAGTATGATTTACCATCAGACATTTGTAAAAAAAAAAAAAAAAAAAAAATGGTATGTATATATATACTTTTGCAAACTTTAGTTTTATACTATAGGTAACTGTAACTGTATGGTACTTTTAACTGTACATTCTTCTCTTTAATTATGTACATCATGTCACTGAATTCTGGTATACATTTGCAGTCAATCTAGTAATATAATAAATGCTGGGCAAAAATCAATCGTGATTAATCACATACAAAATAAAAGTTTGTTTTCACATAATTTAAGTGTGCGTATTGTGTATATTTATGATGTATATATAAATAAACATATGCATGCATATACAGTGCTCAGCATATATGAGTACACCCCATTTTGAAAATGAATATTTGTATCCATTTCTCAGTGAATATGCGTAATATATTGGTGCATTTAAACAAAACAGATTTATTAAACAGATGTATTTATTAAAATAATATTTTAGTCACAGAACTTTAGAAATGGAAAAATAATACATTTAAAGTCATGCAAAATATTGCAAAAAACAAATTACAACCTACACAATTTCAACTAAATTTAATATATTTTTTGTTTCTCTAGACTTTTGCTATTTCTGAAAATTTTATTTAATATTTTTCCCTAAAATGTGGGTTACTAATTTTTTTAACCATTAGTAAGTTATATTGTTAGAGTAGCTCCAGATTTGTCTTCAGTACTGACTAAACCAATGTACAGTATATGCACACATATAATATTGTATAGCTCCCTATAGAAAATATTAATTTAAATGAGAGATTTGTGGGAGGTGTACTCATATTTGCTGAGCACTGTATTTGAGAAAATATTTATTTATATTTAGACATAAAATATATGTGTAAATGACACAAGTTATATACAGTATACATTTAAATAGCTATTTAACAAAATAGTTTAGTATATTTTTGTTTCTATGTATGTGTGTGTATCACATGTAAATAATAAATACATATATATATATATATATATATATATATATATATATATAATAGACACACATATATTATGTCAAAGCAATTTACAGATTTATTTTGAATGCGAATAATCACAATAACTTTGCCAAGCATTAAATATAATTTTTAATGTATATATTTTTTTCCTGTTAATTCTGTTCATTTGGTTAATAAACTATTACTTTTATAACTAATTAAACATTATTTATTCTGGTCTATAAAGCATTAAAAAGGGGATTTAATAAGTACTTTTATAAGGGGTTTTGTAGCAACAGTGTGTGATTATAACCAGCCTCTAATGAAAAAAATTCATTAATTACATTTTTTATAATCACACTTGATAAAAACAGTCTGCAGAAACACTTTGATTGACATTCTCCCTTTGTATGTGTCATCAGAGGGGGAAAGCCCCGCCCACATTAGTGACGACCTCTCACTCATTAGCATAAATAGCCCTGAGTGAGAAGCAGCGACTACGCTGATGCATAAACATTTTAGCTCCGTCCTCCTTTGCAAAAGATCTCATTTGAATTTAAAGTGACAGTCACCAAAACGGCACAATTGGGATCAAAGGGGAAGTTTCAAAGAGTGCTCATCTTGAAAGAAGAGGCATAATATGTCCACTTAAAAAAAGCATTTTAAAAGACGTTGAAATTAATATTACATTTAATTAAGTAAAATCAACAGTGTGGGAAAGTTGCTTTAAATGGATAATTATTTGCAACCATATTTTACCTCTAATAACATAAATAAAATACCTTTATTATTATCAGAACAATGTGAACTAATAAATCATACTTAATAATAATAAAAAATAATCATAATATGCAATAATTTAATTTTATTAGTAGCAATAATGATAATAATAAATAATCGACTTTTATCAGTTTTTACCCTGTCAGAAGTCATGACTGAAAAGGTTTAAAAGTCCTGTAAAGTGCTCTGAAATGTGAATTTATTTATTCGATGTTTGACGTAATCTCAACTAAACATGAAGAGAGGGCAGGATATAAAGTAGCCCCTTCCCTTTTAAAAAATCCAATAGCATTTTGTTTTTATCAGAGCTCTGCCAGTGAGAGTGGTTGAGCTCAAATGCATCAATCGTGCTCTCCGGTTTACAGACGAAGAACTCAAACATCATATCTTTACTGACGCACTTCTTAATTCACTCCTTTAATTTCTCACTCTGCAGTTTTTTCTTCCTTCATCTCAGGTTTCCTGTTGAGGACGCAGTGCTGTGACAGTCAGACTGACAGCTCATTAACAGCTCATTATTACTGCGTGCTTCCACAGGAACACTGATGAATGAAGGAGAACGTCTATTGAAGAGTCCCTCAGGTTCAGCTGGATTTTTAGTTCAGGGCCCTACACTGAAAGAAGAAAAAATAAATAAAAATAAAAATATGCTTAATTGTTTGTAAATAATAAAATTAAAAATTAAATTAAAATAAAAAATAATTAAATAAAACAAAAAATATAATAATAGCGTAAGATAAAAAAAATTATTGAAATTAAAAAATAAAATGAAATAAAATAAAATAAAATATAAAATAAATTGAAATGAAATATAAAATAAAATCATAAAATTAAAAAAATAAATAAAATAAAAATTAATAAATATTACATTAAATTAAAAATTGTATTATATAAAATAATAATACAAACAAATAAATAATAATTAAATGTGTCTTTTTGTTATCTATCTATCTATCTATCTATCTATCTATCTATCTATCTATCTATCTATCTATCTATCTGTCTGTCTGTCTGTCTGTCTGTCTGTCTGTCTGTCTGTCTTCTGTCTGGTCTGTCTGTCTGTCTATCTATCTATCTATCTATAAAAACAGATGCAAGATAACTAGTAAAAATACTTATGTAAAAATGCATATATACAACTTAATGAGTTTCTTAGAAAATTAATTACATGATTCTTTTTTGTGCTTTGTTGGGTTTTTTGTGTCTCAACTAATTTTGCGTTTACTTTATTTTCTTTTATTGCAGTGAATATGCGGCTTTACGACAGTTATGTGTCATTTGATGTGAAATATCAAATACTGAAATGCTGTGTGTACAGAATAAAAACCAATGCCTAAAAACTAAACCAAACTAAAACAAACCTGTGGGTGTGTGTGTGTGTGTGTGTGTGTGTGTGTGTGTGTGTGTGTGTGTGTGTGTGTGTGTGTGTGTGTGTGTGTGTAGAATCTGAACAAGTTTAGGCAGTTATTAAAACTCTCCCTGGGCAAAAATGCAGCAGAGCATATAAAAGGATTATGTGTCAGTGTTAATTATGAGAGATTAAACATGTTTTTGTGCACATTGTTATTTGTCTCTAAGCGCTGCCGGCAGAGTTGAGTTCAGAGTAGATCTTAAAAAGTCGACATTAAAAATACGATTAATAAAGACTTCAACACTTTCAGAACAAATGCAGGGATTAAATGCTTGATTTACCATCACAAAGCCTTAATATTTAAAATTAGTCTTATGATGTTGGTGTGTTTGTAATACAAATTATGAATACATCCCACTGAATACATCATGCACTCGAGAGTTTTAAATGTCAAGACAAAAAAAGAAACCTATTTATTCTTTTAGTTGTCTAGACATTTATATGTAATTATATTGGAGTATCTTTAAAGGTGCAGTATGTAAGTTTGACACCCAGTGGTTGAACTAGGTATTGCACTCCTGGATCATAATAAAAGTACGCTAGGATGCCAGATTGAGTACAGGAGCGAGTGATTTAAACTGTGTTCTAAATAAAAGCAACGACACGCGATAGAGGGAATATTTTCCATATTAAAAGGAGTTTTTGTCCTAACCAACACCTCGAATTGATATATTAGAAATAGCTTCTATTTCTCACAGCTGAACAACAGAAACCTATGACAGCTAGATCACCTCAGGTAAGCCTTGTGTGCTTTATTCTGTGCTAAATGCTAACAATGCTAGTTTGAATGCATTTTACATGGCATTTGTTGCCATATACTGGAAGCAGAAAGTTCACCTCAGATCTGGAAAATACAATAAAGCGTCTGAAATTGAACTTTAGAACTAACACATATGAGTGATTCAGCATCTACATTTAATGATGTTAAAGTGGGTTAACATGTATTAAATAGATTCTAAACCGTGAGTGAGTGCATATTCTGTGCTTCTGAAAGGCTGTATTTAAATTTCTGCCGTGTTTCGTCTGGTGCAAACAGCCAAATAGCTGATCACTGCCTCTCTCGTCACAGCGTGTTGTTAGGACACGCAGTTACAATGTAACCTGCTCACCTAATGTTTACATTCGTAATATTTATGTAATTTGCTAATTAATAACCTCATGTGGAACTGAATCTGTCTCCCATACTGTTCTTTTCGGTCACGGATGCATGCTTTCAGAGTCTTTCTGAATGAATGAATGAATGAATGAAATACGCTGTTTTCCAACAAGGCAACCCAGGGTGCTGAAATATAATTGGCTAAACTGGCATCGTGCATATGAAATTGACCTAAACAAAGACAGAGTTCCGGCACGGAAAAACCATTTTCAAAGCAGAATATCTGACTTCAGCATTGTTTTTCAGTTAAACAAGTATGTTCACTTGGGATGTTTCTTAAATATCTGCCCACATATTATGGTATTTTTATGCTTTAGAAGAGTCAAAAACTTACATACAGCACCTTTAAAGCAAAATTCAATTTTTGCAATAAATATTTAGTTTCTTGCCTGTAAAACATTTTGAACTGCATTGATATGTTTGGAAATTTTTTATTATTATTATTGTTATTATAATCATCATTATTATTATTATTATTATTAGTAGTAGTAGTAGTAGTAGTAGTAGTAGTAGTAGTAGTAGGTACCATTGATATTCAAATTCATCTGTATTCGCAAAGAGCAAAAAGTACCAAGGAATGATATAAGTAAAAAGCAACAATTAACACTAGTAA